>PVJH01005135.1:0-116313 GCA_004026705.1 Nesogale talazaci
GATGCATAGTATTCTATTGTATGTTTGTACCACAGCTTGTTAATCCATACATCAGTTGATGGAAATTTGGCTTGTTTCCAACTCCTTGCAATTGTGAACTGTGCTGCAATGAATATTGGAGCAGAGATGTCTGGTCGTGGTTTGTTGCTGGCCTCTTCTGGGTATATGCCCAGTAGGGGGATTGCAGGGTCATATGGTAGTTCAATTTGCATTTGTTTTATATATCGCCAAATCGATTTCCATAGTGGCTGTAAATGCCTAAGCATCTCCAACACTCATTACTTTCTGATTTTTTGAATTGGGCTATCCTTGAAGGTGTTAGGTGGTATCTTGTTATTTTGATTTTCATTTCTCTTATGTCTAAAGATCAGGAACATTTTCTCATATGTTTATTGGCTGTTCAAATTTCTGCCTCCGTGAAACTTCTGTCCAGGTCCTTTGTCCACCTCATCAGTGGGCAGTTAGTTTTATTTTTTTGGAAGCTATTAGGGTATTGTAGATTTTAGTAATAAGGGCTTTATCTGATTTGTCATTGCTAAAGATGTTTTTCCAGTCTGTGGGCTCTCTTAGTTCTCTCTTGGTGAATTCTTTTGATGTGCACAAGTGTTTTATCTTCAGTATATCTCACTTGTCTATTTGTACCTCCTCTGTGTTTGTGTCCTTCTCTATTTCTGATAGCCCATGTAATCCCTGCACCAAAGTTCTCAGGTTGTTCCCAATTCCCTCATTGACAGACCGAATAGTTTGGGGTTTTACTTGGAGATCTGTGATCCACCTAGAGTTTATTCTATTGCATGGAGTAAGGGCCTTGCTTCATTTTTCTACAAGTAGATATCCATTATTTCCAACACCACTTGTTGAAAATGGCATCTGTTTCCCATTTGATATTTTTTGGACCCTTATCAAAGATCAGTTCTCTGTATGCTGGTGATTTTATTTCTGGGTTTTCAGTTCTTTTCTATTGGTCTGAGTATCTATCATTATGCCAATACAATGCTGTTTTGACCACTGTGGCTGTATAGTATGTGCTAAAGTCAAGTAAAGCAAGCCCCCTCACGGTGTCCTTCTTCTTGAGGAGATCCCGGCTAATTCTGGGCTTTTTCCCTCTCCACATGAAGTTGATAATCATTTTTTTCCATTTCTTTGAAGAAAGATGAGGGTAATTTTATTGGAATTGCAATAAACTTATATAGTGCCTCGGGGAGAACTGACATCTTTACTATATGGAGTCTTCTGATTCACAAGCATAGGATACTCTTCCATTTGTTGAAGTGACTCTTGGTTTCTCATAATAGTGTTTTGTAGTTTTCATCATATAAATCTTTTGTTCTTTTAGTCAAGTATATTCCTTGATATTTCAATTTGTATGTGGCTATTGTGAAGGGTATCTGTTCTTTATCTCCACTTCTATGGTCTTATCTGATGTGTATAGCAGTCCGATGGACTTCTGATTGTTGATCTTGTATTCTGCCACTCTGCCATACTCCTATATTACTTCCAATATTCCCCTTGTGGAACTTTTGGGGTTTTCCACATATAAAATCATATCATCTGCAAATAGCGATAATTTCACCTTTTCCTTCCCGAGGTGAATACCTTTGATATCTTTTATTTGCCTTATACTGATAGCTAAAACCTCCAGTACAATATTGAATAAGAGTGGGAACAAGGGACAGCCTTGTCAGTTCCCATTTTGCAGTGGGATTGTATTCTTCTTTTCTCCATTGACTAACATGTTGGTTGTTGGTTTTCATATATAGCTTGTATTGTCTTGTAGAATTTTCCTTCTATTCCTATTTTCTTGAGTGTCTTAAACATGAATTGGTGTTGGATATTGTCGAATGCTTTTTCTGCATCTATTGATATTATCATATGGTTCTTATAGTTTTTCATGTCAATATTGTGAATGATAGTAATAGTGTTTCATATGTTGAACCATCCCTCCATCTGGGTATGAACCACATTTGGTCATGGTGAATTATTTACTTTATATCCTTTTGTAGTCTATTGGAAGTATTTTATTAAGGATTTTTGTATCAATATTCATTAGGGATATTGGTCTGTAGTTCTCAATTCTTGTGGGATCCTTGCCTGGTTTGGGTATCAGTGTTATACTAGCTTCATAGAAGGAGCATGGGAGTTTTCCATCTTTTTCTATGCTTTGGAAGAGCTTGAGTATGATCAGTGCCAGTTCTTCCCTGAATGATTGGTGGAATTCCCCTGTAAAGCCATCTGGTCCAGGTGATTTTTTTGTTGGTAGTTCCTTGATAGTTTGTCTGTTTCTTCTATTGCTATGGATCTATTGAGATCCTTGATGTCCATTAGGGATAATCTGGGAAGAGTTTGCTTTTCCAAGAATTTGTCCATGTCTTCCAAGTTGTTGAATTCATTGGAAAACAGACCTTTGTAATACTGTGTGATTACACTTTCTTGCTATTGAATCCCCCCCCCCCTCCTTTCTTTGCTTAATCTGTTCAAAGAACCAACTTCTAGCAGCATTAATTTTTTCCACCGTTTTCTTATTTTCCCTTTCCTAAATCTCAGGTCTGGTTTTTGTTATTTCTTTTCTTTAGCTTTTATTGGGATTGTCCAGCTGACTCTCCTCTACTCATTGTGAATTCTGTGCCAACATATCAGTTATGAGACACTCTTCCTTTTTCAGGTGTGCCTGTATTGCTATGAAACTTCCTCTGAAGATTGCCCTTGCTGTATCCCATAAATTTTGGTATGTCGTGATTTCATTTTCATTGATTTCTAGAAATGTTTTAATTCCATCTCTTATCTGGGTCAGTATGCACTCCTTTTGTAATAGAGAATTATTTATTATCCATTTATTTTCTCTAGTTCTTTTCATCTTCCTTTTGTTGATTTCCAAACTTATGGCACAGTGATCTCAGAGAGTGTTCTGTATGATATCAATGTGCTCAAATTTATGTAGATTTGCCTTATGTCCCAGCACATGGTCTACTTTGAATATGTTCCATATGGGGGTAAAAAGAATGTTAGCTGCTTTTTATTTTAGTGAAAAACTGTAGATATCTACCAAATCCACTTGTCTAATTATAGTGTTTAGATCTCTAGCCTCCTTGTTGAGTTTCTTTCCTTGTTATCTGTCTTTCTCAGAGAGTGGTGTATTGAAGTCACCCACTATTATTGTTGAGGCTGTGATTTCTTTTTTCATATTTAGGAGAGTTTGGTTTATGTATTCAGTGGGTCTCTCATGAGGGGAATATGTGTTTAAAATGCTTATTGGTTCATTTTCTATCTTTACCTTGAGCATTACATAGTATCCCTCCTTATCTCTTTTTATTTTTTTGGTGGGCATCACTGCCTCTGGTGGCTGTGGGCTCTACCCAGCCGCCACTGGATTTAAACCGCCAAGCCTGCAGGCTGCAGTTCTGCACTCAACCACTTACGCCACTGGGACTCAGCCCCCCTCCTTATCTCTTTTTATGGTTTGCACTTTGAGGTCAATTTTATCCGAGATTAGGATTGCTACCCTTGCTTTTTTTTTGTATTGTTGTTTGCTTGGTATACTTTTCTCCAGCCTTTGATTCTCAGCCTATTTTTGTCTGTTGTCTTGAGATGTGTCTCCTGTAGGCAGCAGATTGATGGGTTGTGTTTTCTAAGCCAGTTTGCTAGCCACAGACTTTTGATTCCCGAGTTCAGACCATTAATATTTAGGGTTATTATTTCCAACTGTGGAATATGTGACGTCATCTTCTACCTTTTGTGTTGAGTGTTTCCCTACCTCCCTATGGAACATATTCAAAGATAGACCACATGCTGGGACATAAGGCAAATCTACAAACCCAAGAATACTCTACCCAGCCAAATTATCTATCAAACTAGATGGAGAAGTTAGAGTTTTTCCAGACAAGGGAAAACTCAAAAAATACATTAGAAGAAACCCCATCCTTGCTGACCCAGTATGGGTAGAAGACCAACACTCATCAAGCATAAATAAGAGAACATCAGATTCCTCAGATGGGCCCCCAGAGGACATGTAAGAGCTCTCCTCAAACACACAGGCTGGATTTCCCCTGTAATAAATTGGGTGGAAAGTACCCAGGTGTAGGGTGGGTGTGCTTCTCCTCCCTCAGGCTGCTCTGCACAGTGTGGGGCTCTGCTAGTTGGGTGTAGCTAGAATAGTTGCCCTAGGCTTAGGGGAAGGGTCTGGCCTGTGAGCCAAACTGGAAAAGACCAGGAGTTAATAACAGGAGACCAGATTTGCTGAATCAGTGAGGGTGATAGAGATTAGGGAATAAACCCAAAGCAGGCATACATTTGACCCCCGATCTCTGAGTACAGGGCTTGCCAAGGTTCAATCTCTGCCCTGCACTGGCAGCAAGCCATGGCTTAGACTGGACAATGCCCTTGTGCTTGTTCAAACCTTCCCCGGAGTGGCTCTGGCAGAGACAGTGACAGACCGTGGTGGGTCAAACCCTGGCCGGGCTTCACTGTGGCAAGCCAAAAGCCCCCAGTCCCTCAGAACCCCATGAATCTGTGTCTACTTATCTTTATGATGATCCTCCAGCCATCTGGTAGTGCTGAATTTCTCTTTCAGACATTTTCCCCAGGCCAATCTCCTGCTGATTCCCTTTAGTGAGTGTTATACAGTCGTCATGTTCCCAGAAGTGACTGCTTATTTGTTTATACAAATATTCTGATACATAGATGTTTTCACATTCAATTCACATATACTTGGTTATGGGTATGGACAAACACTCAAAAAGTCCTCTTGGCAGCCTATTGTTATTCTAACTGACATGCTGTTTATCTTCTAATCCCACTTTGAATATACATTGGGGATTTTTAACTTAGTGTAGAGAATTAAAACTTTGAGTTTAGTTATAAATGTTCTGTGAATGCAGTTGATGAACAAGGTGTGTACTTTTATGTAAACAAAGAATAAAAGCATGAAGGAGGCAGATGGATTTTATTATTATGTAATGCAGTCTGGCAGTGACTACACAAGTGTGCTGATGCTGGGCATCAAGGACCACCCAAAGATAAAAGAAGAGAGAAAGGATAAAAGGGTAATTGAATATATTTCAAATTTTATTGAAGACCAATCAAACTCTGTATTGGTGTTATGCTTTATAGTTAAAGGTGTAATTAACACCTGTCAAAGTTTTGAAATAACAATTATCCATGTTAACAAAAAGCACAAAGGGGCTAAATGGCAAATATATGCCCTATCACATCAATTTAAAGATCCCTCATTATAACCCCTTCATTTTAGCTATTAGAATAAGGAGGAGATGGGGGAAGCGGAAATATGAGGAGTTGGAATTCAAAAAGATAGCTAGAGGAAAGAGGGAGAGAGGAGCATATGCTGGGGGGGGGTGTCAAGTAGAAAATGTTTGTAGATGAACATGGTAACATGTGTGCAAGTATGCTTAATACGAACAATGTATTGAATGTTATAAGAGCTATAAGAGCCCCCAATAAAATCTATATTAAAAAAAGAAAAGGGAATCATTTGAAATTTTCTACTATTCTGATTATTTCAATTTTATTTTTAAAAAACCTCTTTTTTCACACAAAATATGAGATGTCATCTTTTTTAATGTCATCATTACAGACACTTTCAGAAATAATCATTGCAAATTAAATAAAATCTTTTCATAATTATTAGAAAATTATTTTGTTTTAAGGGACAATAAAGCTAGAAAAAATTAAACAACACTATATGTCCTAAAAATATATAAATAATTAAATAAAATCAATATTAACAGAAAAATTATCTTATGGTACTTTGTTGCTATTGTTAAGTGCCCTCAGGTAGGTTTTCATTTCTCATAGTAATTCGATGCACAATGGAATGAAATACTTCCAGGTTAGGTCCAGTCTCACAAACACTGTTATGTTTTATCTCATTGTTACAATTGTTGTGCTGTTTCATTTCATTGAGATTCTTCTTTGTATGTGTGTGTACAAGAAAGAACTTTATATCAAAGAGTAAACTGCATCTTGAGAAAGCATCCCATTCCAGTACAGATCATGCTCATAAGTCCAATATTAGTCCATACGTCTGATACTAGACTATTAATTCCTCTTCAGACTCACAGTCATGCAATTACACCAAAAGCAGGAAGTTCACAGGCCAATGGGTGGAAAGTTTTGTGGACCCAGTGGCAGTATAAGTATCTTAGTGCTGGTGTGGGTTTCCACGTGGCTCCTCTAGCTCCAAGGTTCTCCCTCCATCAACATGGCTCCATGTGTCTTGTCAGCAGGAAGAAAAAGCTTAGAGTTTCTTCTTTTTTTGCTGACCTTATCAATCATGGTTGTTGTTCTCTAAGAACAGATTGTACTTGCAAAATGAACAAGGCATATGAGAACAATATCACAAGTCATGTTTATAATGAACATTATAGCTGTTCTTTTTCCATTGTCTAACTTCCACTTAAGTATAAAGTCATTGAACATACCATGACTTGGGTCAAGGATACCTGAATCCTCAAAGTGATATCTGCCCTCTAATGCTTCAAAAAGGTAATTGGCAGATGATTTGCTCTATTCAATAGGTCCCTTGATTTCTAGATACTGTCTCCACAGTGTTGATTGTGAATTAAAGCAAAATGATATTCTTGTTAACTTCGATCTATCTCAATTTATCACAATATCTATTAGTCCAGTTGTGATATTTGTTTTCTTCACATTGAAGTATAATCCATGCTGAAGGTTGTAGTCTTGGTTTTTCATTGGTGAGTTCCGTAAGTCCTTTTGACTTTTAGTAAGCAAGATTCTGTTATTTGAATATCACAGATAATTAATAAGTCTTCCTCCAAGTTTATTATTTTCATATATTTGATATATTTAATTATTTGCTCAGCATACAGATTGAAAGATATGATAAAAAGATATAGCTTTCATGTACACTTTTTTCTTATTTTAAACCAAGAATATATTTAATATTAGAAAAGTCTAATCTAATGACTGCCTTTGTCTAGGTGCAGCTTCTCATTAGCACATTTCAGCCTTCTAGATCGTCCATGCTTTGCGATATTATCCCTAACTTGTTATGTTACACACATTCAAATGTTTTTGTATAGTCAATAAAGCACATGTAAAGATCTTTCTAATATTCTATTTTCATCCAAAATTAATCTATAGTCAACACTGATATCCGTTGTTATTTGTGCTTCTCTTAGTTGGTGTAAATCCTTTGCAGTGTTCTATCTGGATCTCAAAATGAGTCAGGGTAACCCTGAAAAGGATCGAATGAAGAGCTGGCAGCCACTGTTCATAAAGCAAAAAACATCAAGTGGGTGGGATGATTCTTAAAGGCTGATCACAACCATTCATGGTGACATATATGAATAACTGGGGAACTTCCCGCCAGTATTCATAATGAACTTGTACAGCAACCCACCAAAATATTAATTTGATGGCACTAGGTGGAAAACTAATGGGAAATAGCAAGGTTAAACAATGGAAAAATACAGAAGCAAGAGACAGTGGTTTAGCAGATGAACTTTAGTATATTTCAATCATTGTCCCGGCCCGCGTGACATTCAAATGTGGATCTCTGGGTCCGGAGCCTGGAAGACGAAGATGGGCAGGGGATGCGAAGAATGGACGCAAGACAGGTTTCTGATCAAGCCTCATTTATTGGGGCAAAACTCAGGATATATAAAGCCAATGGTCAGAAGTAAAGGTCACAGCTTATGCTAATGAGGTAAAGTCAACAGGGGCCAATCCTGGATGAGTGCTAGATAAGGGAAAAAAGGTGCGCAAAAGGGGCTGTAGTCTTCAACTTGGTCCAGTATGCTAATGGGGGTATACAGGAGTGAAGCGGGGGCAACTTAAAGCAACCAATCACAAAGCTACAATATGATCTAATGGACTAAAGGTTACAACATATGTAAGCACTATAAAACAATACAAAGGTATAGTGACTAAAATGTAACACAAACAGAGCAAGCTATATAGCTTATACAAAAGGGTAAAATATAAACTAAACATAGATGCCAGGAACCAATACAGGAGAAGACTGTGTGTGTCCCAGCATGAGATAGGTGTCCTTTGTGCGTCTGGTGGTCTTTGATAAAGCCCTGGGGAGGAAGGGATTGTTTGCAGAGCAAACAATAGCCTCTGAATCCGGCGCTCCACGAATCACCATCTTCTTTTGTGGAATTAAGCTATTGATTAGGTGGATTGCAAATCTAAAGATGTTTCCTTTCTTTCCTCTGGGTCATTCCAGGTTTTTAATCTATGGTAATAAGGCTGTAGTGCTAAAACATTTGCTGTTGTCTTTCTCACTAATGTATATTCTAGAGTTTGTACTAGTGTGTGAAAAACCCAAGGGCCTGGTGTGTCAATTACCAATAGTGGCAACAGTGTCCCTATTGGGGTCCAGAGACAAGGTAAAACAAAATTAAATATACCCTCTCCAGGGGTTTCCAGGGCATAAGTCTCATTCATAATCTTTTCTTTCAACTTCTTTATTTTCCAGTTGCTATATTTGACCCATTTAAATAATATTAACATTCCTTTCCTCATGCATGACAGGATCCCCCTTTGTCAGCAGCAAGCAGATCTAGTGCCCGAGGTTTTGTAACTCCACACTTGATAGGTTACTAAGTCATCCTTAGCGTGTCAATATCCTATTGACCACCTGGGTCATGTCCTCATTTAGTGTCTTAGGTAAACTTTCACAGAAATATATCAAAGTTCTTACTCTTCACAATCCATAGCCAGCTCCCTATTCCCACCCTGGCTAGTCTTCCTGCCCGTTATCCTCCCTGTAGCGTGGACTAAAGGTTAGCCTTAAATGTGGCTTTTCAGAACAAAGGAACTGTGGGAATTAACAAAATAATGCTAAAAACACAGGTCCCATTGCTTGTTAAACACCTTTATGCAAGGCCCCTGCACAAAAAAAGAAGATGCCACTGGATTCCCATATGGTTTAGGTGAAGCCTGATGACACACCATTTGCTAGGCAGTTGAGGGTCTTCAGTGATATTTTTTTCCCATTCCTATGAGGCATACTAAGTTGACTGTCCAGAGCATAGGGTGCTTGCTTGGACAAAGGGTTTTGGCTTGGACAACATGTAAGGCCTCTGTGGGAGTTGGTATAGCCAATGGGTAAACCTGCATAGCAGGTGGTGTGATAGGTGTTTACATTTGGTCCTATAGTTTCCAAGTTTCTACATTATGGATTGGTATTACAGGAGCAATACCTGCTTGGCAACTATATTCCTAACCTCATCACCCAACTCCCATCCCCTGGGTTTGGCCAAGTTCATTGGGTCTGTTATTTCCAACACATCGGTCTGTTATGGCATGAGACCTTGCACTTTTTGCAACTATTTAACCATGGCAGTTGCCAGTCATTCCATACCATGTGGACACCTCAGTATCTGGCCATTTCCTTGAACCAGAGAACATACCTCAGTGAAATCAACTTACCACCTTTTTCGGAGGTCAGTTATCTTTGTCTAATTCCGAAAAAGATGTTTCTTCCTTTGGTGTTCACCTTGGCTCAGGCTCAGCATCTAAAAGGAATGTCTGTGACCACCTGGTGAAGCTAGTCATGGCTAAGTGGGCTGCCAGTCAGGCTTTCAATTTTATTTCTCCCAAGTGTGTCACTGAGAGGAGGTCCTATAAAGGGTTCATTCAAGGATGTATGGTACCAAGATTCACCCAGCAGAGAATGTCCACCATCCAGAGGGATTTTTGGTTGCCCCCTTGGCATAGTTCTTTCTTCTTCTTTGTTATAAGTTGGATGATAGCTGCTCTGGGGGTTGAGACATCATTGTGGACAGATGAATATCTGCAGAACAGGATCCAAGGCTGCTTCCCTAGCTGCTTTGTGAGTCAACCAGTTACCATCATATGAAGTCTGTCACTCTTCTCATGTCAAGAACAGTGTGGAGCAGTCAATTTTTTTTTGAGGAAGCCACACATCCTCTATTAACTGCAAAATCCCTAGGTCATTATTTATAGACATTCTCCATGTAGGTAATACTTCTTTGTGTAATAGGGCATTCACATAAAGACGTACTGGCTATAGACGCAAATGTTTACCCCTTTTCCTTTTTCTCAACTTAGTGTCTGGGTCAATGCCATCGGCTCTGCCCATTGTGCTGAGATTCCCATGTCCAAATGACTTCCTGAAGGCAGATTCTCCTCTGCAAATCCCATCAGCAACATAGCTGCTGCCATTTTTGAAGAGTGCAGTAGATCAGGCTGAATACTGTGTGTCAACCACAAGACATCTTCACACTGGTTAGGTCATCTTCTGAAAGCATGGTGGCAGGGTTCTAGTTCTTTTGCAATGAAAATCTAATCCTGGAATGGCCCAATCGTAGGCTTTGGTACTGTGTCAAGCAGGTATTTGGCATCCACCAGTGGCTGGTATCCAGCAGCAAAGCCTTAGCAGTATGAGATGCAGTGAAGAGCAGATCATGCCCCCTTGTGAGTTATTAGCTTCTCTGAGCACAATTGTCTGGGCCACTATGATTCCCAGGCATGCAGGTCAACCTGAAGCTAGCATGTCTCATCTCTTGGACAGATATGCCATTGGTCTTTTATAAGAGCCCAGCAGTTAGCTCAATTCCCCTTTGGCCACACAATGGTATTTATGCACAAATGGCTAGAAAATTATGCTTCTATCAGGCAGAGCCATAGGAGGTTACGAGACAAGATTTTCCTTTAATTGACTAAAGAATCCCAATTCTGTGTGTATCCACTGTAGGGGCTCATTTCCTTTAGTGCCCTTGTAGAGTTGTCTGGTTATTTCAGCAAAGTTGAGGATCCAACAGTGGCATACTCAGCACCCTTCAGAAACTCTCTGATCTGCCTTTTGGTCTTTGGTATGGGGTGGTCTGAAATGGGTCACTGTAGGGATTGTGACTATGTCCTTTTTCCTCATTCCAATATGTGTCCCTGGTCAATGACATGGGTTAAGCAGATATGTAACTTCTTTGATGAAACATGACAGCCCGACTCATGGAGATGTCCCTGCGGGTCCTCGGAGGCTGTGAGACATGGCTTGTGACCTGGGCTAGCGAGCAGTAGGTCACCTGCATACTGTAGCAATGTGCAGTAAGGGTGGGTCCTTTTGAAGACTGTAAGTGTTCTTAAAGAGCTTCTCCAAAAATATTGGGGAATATAAACAGACCTTGGGGAAAATGGGTCCAACTAAAGTGGTGCTTCTCTTGATGGTTGAGTCCATTCAAAGACAGCCAGGCCCTGACTCGCAAGTGTCAATGGGATACAGAAAAACAATCAGCTCTCAAGTTTAAAATGGTTTATGTCTGATATTCATGGGGAATTAGGATAAATAGGGTGTTTGGGTTTGGAATCACCTTCTCCCTCTCATTCTTCTCCCTTAGATCTTGAGCAGGCATACAATCATTAGACTGAAGGTTTTGGACTGGCAACAATGGGGTATTATCTTTGACAATGAAAATAAAATTGACAATGGTCAATTTTCTTTTATTTTTTTTAAATCATTTTTCTGAGGGCTCTTAGAGTTCTTATAACATTCCATACAGCAGTTGTATCAAGCATATTTGTACAAATGTTGCCAGTGTTTTCAAATGTTTTCTACTTGAGCCCTTAGTATAAGCTCCAATTTGTTCCCCTCCCTCCCCCATGCATCCACCCTCATGAATCCTTGATCAATGATATATTTTATTATTTTGTATCTTAAACTGTCTGTTGTTTCTCTTCCCCTGCATTTCTGTTATTCGTGTCCTTCAGTGGATGGCATGATATATCCAACCTTGTAATGGGCTCTTCATTATTTTTTATTATTATTTAATCATTTTATTGAGGAGCTCATACACTGCTTTTCAAACTACATAGTTACATAAACTGTGCCCAGCACCTTCACATGCCTGCTTTTGTTAACATTCTCCAAATATCCGCTTTTCCACTTGGGGCCTTAATATAAGCTCTTCATCCTTTCCCCTCTGTCCTTTTTCCCCCCCCCCCCCCCCCAGTCCTCATTAGTTTATAAATTATCATTGTTTTGTCATATCTTACACTGTCCGACATCTCCCCCTGCCCACTCCTCTCAATGTCCGTCCTCCAGGTAGGAGGCAATCTGTAGATCCCAACAATTGGCTCCCTCTCTCCATCCCACCTTCCCTCCACCCATCCAGTAACTCCACTTTCACCACTGGCACCACTGGGCTTCGTTCTCCCCAGGTTCCCTGTGTTTCCAGTTCTCATCTCCGCCAGTGTACCTCCTCCAGTGCAGATGCATTTGTAGGATAGAGTTGGGACCACGATTGTTGGGGAGTCAACGGGAGGAGACGGGCCAGTCAAGGTGCACTGAGGTAACGATGAAGCAGGCCAATTTTCACAGAATCGGTGAAAGTGCTGCTCACCTCCAGCAACTGTCAAATATGAGGTACAATCCCTTTTCAGGTCATCGGACTCATGGGACATTGTTTGATCTGGACAGTAGTTACTGTAATGAGTGGGCTCACAACCACTTGCGGTTGGTGGATTGCAAAACTGGGAGGATTCAGTTCAGCTCAATATCCTGGGAATTCTGTGATGAAAGAGTACAACAGTGGACATGTGGTGGGAGTTGCTCTTTCATGAACCATCTATTCTCTAGCCGGGAGAACAATACTAGCTAATCAGAGAGCAGTGGTTCACCACTCTTTGTTACCTGGGATGGAGGGAGATGGTAGCTCCCAATTCACCATAAATGCTTATGTATAAGCTGAGATTTTCAGCACATTTTTTAATGCAGTTTTCATGGTAAAATTAAGTGCCTTGGCTGACATTTTGGTTGGCTTATATTTGAGTATATTCAATATGCAACAAGTCTTGTCCCAACAAAGGTTAGAGGCAATTGAGTAACACCAAAAATGAATGAGTTTGTTGCTTGTGGTCCAAATGCATTTATCTCAGTGCTCCACCAGTCCCCTTAATTCTAATAGTGAACCTTCTTACTGACCTCAATGACTGATAAAACAGATTATTATGCTCTGGTGTTCAATAAAAAGGTGACATTCTGCCCTCCCCCCTCCCCCCCCACACACACTCCCTATCAATTATGTACCAGGGGCATCTGGGGTCAAAATAAAAAGAACTCTGGCCCCATTAATCTTTTTCCTCTAAGAACAAGATTACTTTTTCTTTCTTTTCTTTTCCTGCTCCACCTTATTTTTAAGGGTCACTCCTGTTTCCAATGTCCCCTTTCCCTACACAGGGCACAGCGGTGCCAACTCATGGAGGATTCCTTTTGTTTCATCCCATGCCTATCTCCCTTTCCTCAGAAAACCTCTGGAAGGGACTTAATCTGGAGGTTGTGGGGTTATTTGTTTCATCTCACGCTTCTCTTTGTCTTTAACCCTTTGCACATCCCTATTATTATACACTTTCTGAGGTACTCCCAATAGTTGGGCTGTATTCATTCCCAAAAACCTCTCCAAATTCTACAATTTCCTCCTTATGTCAAGGGTTGCCTGAGTGACAAAAGCCATGGTTTTTCAGGAGCGTGTGGATCAAATGGGGTATACACCATGCCATCATTCAAGAAACATGCCAGCAGATTCTGTGGGTCCCTGGATGACTTCTGTAGTCTTTGATAAACCTATCTGTTTCTGAGCAGCCCCCTTAAATTCCATCATTAAGGCCTGGGGGGAGGTGCTCAGGACTTGGAAGCCCACCACAGTTTTGTGATACCAATCAGGGTCTTGGGAAAGGAAATTTTTTTCTATTCTATCTTGGTCTTCCCTGCCTATTCCACATGCCCTTAATGCCTTCCAAGCTTCTTTCTTAATTCTTTCCCTTTCTTTCCCTGTCAACAAAGTTAATAAAAGTTGTTGAAAATTGGCCCATGTGGGACTGTGAGTGCGGAGCAGATTCCAACAAGAAAACGAGTGCCTGTAGCTTCCCTGAAGCTGGGGGTGGGGGAGCCTCTGCACCTTCCATATGTATAGATCTCAAGTGGATCAAAGCATACAATCTAAGAAGAGCCTATTGCCCTTGAACACCCCCTTGGAGTGGGGGCATTTCCTTTAAGAACAAGAGGGGTACAGTTGTTTTGCCTGTCTCATGATTAATGTGGTGAGGTTCTGTGCCCTTGCTCTAGGGCAAGGTTGAGTCTGGAGAAACACAATCTTCATTCCTTTTATACCTCAGGGTTTGCAGGGTGGGGTAAAGTCAAGCCTGGATTATTGAGATGGGATGAGGGTGGCAAAACTTTGGCACTTTCCATTCTTCTGGCATTTCCCCAGAGGGGGATGCAGGAGAATGTACTAATTATACAGATTTTAGGCCATGAAGGGGGATGCTGAACTAAAAGTAACCATTGATCAATGTATGGAAATTAATTGGTTGTCCAGGATTTTCTGTCCACCTCTGCCATACCCTGTCAACTAAATCAAGAGCCAAAGGCCAGTCCAGTTTGCAAAAAAGGTGTAAGCTTATTTTTAGAAAAATTAATTCCCTAATTATCAGAAAATCCAGCCATAATATTTGGCAACATACATTGCAAGAGGGTAAAGATTGACTCATGAAACTTCCCATTTTTATTGCCCTCTTAGCCCTGGATTTTATCCCAAACACTTATAATATCTTCTGATGTCAAAAGAGAGCAACCAATAAAAGGCACAATCTGCCTGGGCCAAAAGGATCTGTTTACCCACCTGCTCCCTTATTGGGGTGTAAGCTTTGGGTTTCACAGAAACTAAGGAATATATATATATATGAATATATACATGTGTGTATATGATGTATGTATATGTATATAATCTTGGAGAGGGGATTGTGGGGAAATAAGAAACCAAATGAAAATGTAGACAACAAACATCTCTACACTCATAATTATGATAATTGGAAGGCCAACTCTAGTCAGGGAATAGTTTCACAGTTATGAGATACAGGCGATGCCCAATACACATTTGCTAAGCTGAGCAGCATTCCCGCTATATCCCTTCATAAATGTGCTGCCATAAAAGATGTCTCCTACTTGCACCTGGCTGCTCAATATATGCCTGGAGGCAATCTATACTTAAGAGAGATCAGATTTTCTTGTCTGTCCCACTCAAACTGCCACCAAAGTCCTTCTGATGCCTTCGCTCATACCGGACATATATAGTTCCCCTAGAGAGCGCTCAGGTCATCCAAGGTTGAACCAGCACTGGAATATCCGAGGTTAAGATGATGATGCATTCTTGGACCTACCCACCCTACTATGTTTGTGCCTGCTGCAGGCTTGCAAGGCCCGTACTTGTATCTATATACCCACTGGACCCCCTCCTGGTCCCAGGACCAGGTAGAGCCCCTGTGCATCACTGTTCCATCTCCTTATTTTACAAAATCACCTATGTCACTCCAAAGGTTTATCGGGTCTGAATCCACAGGTAATCACTAATTGATATATTTAATTTAAGTTCTTTAAAGTGTTTTTCATCATAAAGGAAAGAGAACATCAGGCACCTTCTTACAGGACTCTCTGGATACCCAAGTAGAATCTATTATGTGAAAGGAGTTCCTGTTGGGAGTCCCCGGGGGCCAGAATAAGGAGAGGAAGAGAAAGGAATGTACCAAGGGAGACATCCCTAACTCTGCAATGGAGCAGTAAAGAAAAAGGGAAAAAATCTCTAAGAGAGAAAAATGAACATAGTAGAGATGTTTTTCAACTTCAAAAATTTGTTTGAAATTTTCTTAAAAATGACGTGTATGGAGAGGGGATTGTGGGGAAAGTGGTTGAGTGCGGGACTGCAGTCCGCGGGCTTGGTGGTTCAAATCTAGCGGAGGCTCTCAGGAGCAGCGGTGGGTAGCCCCCACGAACACCAGAGGTCAGTGATGCCCGCTCCCCTCCAAAAATAAACAACGAAAAAATAATGACCTGGATGTGTAGGGCAGAAGCCCCTCGAGACATTCATTAGACAGAGCCTTCCACTTACTTAGTTCTTTTCTACCGCCCCACTCACCATTTATGTACAAGTGGGGACTGTATGCCACATCTGCCAGGCAACCTCTTCCTGTATCAAAATGTTTTGTTTTCGTTTTTAACTGAACCCTAACTAAAGATACCCAAAAGCCAAATAAAAAAGACAAATAAGAAGGCTTGCAAGGCCCAATTCAGCTTTCTGGCAGGGAGTCCAGTTGCTAGGAGCCATTACAGCCAGCCCTACAGCAAAGAGCACTTTGCCAAATTGCACAGTGAACGTGGTAACCATGGAGATTTTAGTGCCTGTAAGAGCCAACCTTAAGCAAGGAGATAGGAGCAAGATCAGGCAAAAACCATCCAACTCAAGCTCACCTGGGGTGTGTTTAGAAAAGTTACCTGTGTAAAGAGTTCCCAAAGGAACAAAAGAACAGAGTTCACAGACCCAGGAGCAGGATGACAGTACGAGAGGAGATGAACATTGCTGGGTCTTCTGAACAGCAGATTGAAGGAGGCCCTTCCAAGCGGCATGTGACAGACAGAGGGGGATCCTCCAGAAGAAGGTAAGTCAGGCGGTCACCTGCCCATGACCCTTGTGAATACGTAGGTGTGTGTCTTTTGACATAGATGTAGTGAAACCCCAGCCCTGGCCCACTCTCCAATGAAAGGGTATCACTTTTAGTGCATACAGCATCACCGTGGAATGGGAACAGGACCCCAATCAGACTCCTCCATAGCTAAAGCCTTGGAGTCAGACCAAGGACTGCAACAGACGGCACTCATTACACACTCACACTTCTTTCACAGAGTGCAAATCTTCCTCCCAGGACTAGAAACACCCAAAATTAATATGGAGGGAGAAGGAAAGCACCCTCACTAACGGGAAACTAATGGTTTCATTGGGCAGAACTTTTCTCAGACAAGTGAGCAGTGCCGGTGAGGCAGTCCGTTGTCCGGCAGTCACCATAAGACCTAGCCAAAAGACCTCGGGTTGCCTCCCTTCATTGGTGGCCAATACTGGGCAGACCCAAGATTGCCCCACTGATTTGGCGGTGTGTCTTCTCTGGACAAGCCCCAAATATTATACATGTGTCTCATTTAATCAGGGTCACATGGAAAAAGAACAAATCCAGTCACAAAGGTCCACACGGACGAGGTGGGTGGCAGGAGGGAAGTGTCGCTGCTCTTGGTGCTGCGCTTGGGCAGCGCCTGTAGAAACGGAACCCAGCGGTGCCGGCCGGAAAACGAAGGCACTCACGCAAGGGAAATATACAGAAGGAAGAGTCAGCAGGTTAGCAAATGTGCTGTTAGTTATTTTGAGCTCTTTTCAGTAAAATTTTACTTGCATGTGAAATTAATGATATTGTTCAATGACTTCCACATTCCTTTGAAGCGCCCTTTTTTGGAAAGGCCACAGATATGGTTGACCTGGAGGCAATCTTTCAATTTTTTGGGTACAAACCGGTGCTTCCAGTCTTGCATCAGTTTGCCACACAGTTCAATTAGTATTCTCCCCACTTCTCGAGTCTCGTTTTGCTTCACTCCTTCAGTTCGAAATTGTCCTCTTCCTTCCGTACTTCACCTGTTTTTGACCACAAGCATCTCTCAAAATGATTGAACATCAACGAATTATTTTGAATTCCTTCATTGTTCTTGTGATATCTCCTGTATCGTCCAAAATTTGTCCAATAGAATCCTTTTAAATTTCAATTTAATGATTAATTTTTTTCTTTAATTCTTCCATCTTGAGATATTCTGAGCTTGTTTTCCCCTTTGGGTATTCTAAATTCACCTCTTAGCATAATTCACTATAGTATTTTTTCTTCTTAAGGCTTTTGTAATCTCATTTTATTAACTTACTTAAATATATACTGTTTTAATTTGCATATAAATAATTGATATAACATTAAAACAGATAATATTTTCTCCTATTTATTTGTAACCACTATCTCAGAATCTTATATTGGTTAAATTTTACTGAAAATTCCTATAAATTACAATTTTTTTTTACATCACTGCACTGTGGTGGGAGTAAGAGGCTCAGTCTTGCTCCTGGAGAGCTGCTGCTGGAGTTGAACCACCAACCCAGTGGCTGCAGTCCCACACACAACCACTATGCTACTGGGGCTCAGCTCCTACAAATTAGATTTTAAGACTAATATTAATATTTGAAGTCTAAATTTATACCAAATAAGTTGCACTATTGTTTATATTTTATTTGATTCTGGCTTGACTATTTTTTAATTACTATACTTAATAACATTTCCATGATTACTAGGTTATCATAGGTCACAATGTATATTTCCAAGTTAATATTGTGTGATATAATTATCTTAAATATGACTATCTAATATTACTTTTAGATCTTTTAATATGAAATCTGCGTTAGTCTACAAAAGAGCATTTGAATATTGAGAAAACATCCAGTTTTCATAAAAATCCCTAAGTTCAGATAAAATCTGTAAGTCTGATATTAGCCCATATGTCTGATACCAATCTATAAATTCTTCTTCAGACTCAAAATCTTATGAAATGTCTCTGAATGCAGGAAGCTCACAGGCTAGTGGGTGGGAAGTCTTGTGGATCCAGTGGTGGTGTAAGCATATTAGTACTGACAGGGTTGTCTATATTGCTTCTCTTGTTCAGGGCACTAGCATAGCTCCACGTGTCTTCTCAGATGCAGTGTCTCCCAAGAGTCAGCCTGTCCTCCCTCCAGCGAGTTATTTATCTCCCTAGCACTTCCAAATGAGGTCATCAGGTTGTGACCTAACTGACAGGCTAAACTCCACTCCTTCAATCAATCTTCTCAAATTAACAACAGATTATATAACTACCACAAATCATAACTGAAAATGTCCTCAAATAGATCAGATACTAAATCTCCTAAACTCTTATTTTGAGTTGCATGCATTTCTCAATCTTCTTAAATAGATGTTTATTTCATGACAATGCTGCTTTTCATTGACAGATACATTTACTGAATTCAAATGGCTTAAAAATAAAAACCTCCTCTGTGAATCTAAAGCTATATCCCTGAGTAATCTGGAAATGTGCCCAAATGCAATTTTCCATGTTTTAATTTCAAGAAAATGATATGAGTTTAAATATTGATTTGAGTTCATTATTTCTCCAGGAGAAAATTCTGACACACTGTTTATCTATCAGTAACTGTGTCTGTTCCAAAGATGTAGTAAATTACAGTAACTGTGCCCAATTACATATCATATACACAAATATTCATTTATACATGTGAAGAATATAGAAAGTACATTATCTAGTACAATGTTCATAACGTATCAAGGATAATAATGAAATAATATTCTAAATATTTATATTTATATTGATAAGATTTATACATTTCATATGTATATTTTTAATATTTAGCAGATGATTCTTCTTTTTATCACCACCTTTTGATTTCCCAGGAAACTTTCAATGATAAACTTAATGAGGTATCTTCTCTGTATAATGAGTAGCAATCAAAAATGGTTTGAAGATAAATACCCTCAATTTTTCCTAAAATCTCTTCACTATAAAAGGATTTCTCATTATTGCAAACAATTAACACTGAACCTAAATCTTGATTCTTGTCCACTTTGGCGTTAAATAACAAAGGGAACTCTTTTCTGTACTTTGTAGGGAGTGAGGGAGCACTCTCACAACACTTGTTTATTAAATCACTCTTTAACGTTGGTGTGGGAAAGGTCCTATTTTGTTCCTCAATCACTCTGGTCTCCTTTCTCTTCATTCTGTTCACTAGCCAGCTCTTGCAACCTATCACATTTGCTTCTCTTGAAAGTAATCCCATAAAAATGCCTCTGTGCTTCCTTCCTGACAGCAAGAATATTCTGTAAGAGAGAACTGCTATCCCAATGACGAATATACCACCAATATAAACTAAACCCATACCAGGTTTAATTATCACATGGAGGCACAGCCAACACTTCCTTGCCATTATTATAAAACTCATGTAGAATTGTGTTGCACACACATACCCCTAAATATACCTTTATAGAGCCCTGCTAGCATAGTGGTTATTTGTTGAGCTGCCATGCACACGCCTGGCAGTTCTAAACCACGAGCAGCTCCGCAGGAGGAACACTGGGCTCTTCCACTCCCGGAGATAGCTGACGGCGTGGAACCCCACAGGGCATCACCATGAGTTGGCACTGACTGGAAGGCAGTGAGTGAGAAGCATTCCTGTATGGGAAAAATATTAAGTAACGAAGGAGTCTTGAGATGAAGGTGAAAGAATACACAGAATCACTGTATCCAAAAGAACTAGTTGATATTCAGACATTTCAAGAGATAGCATATGAACAAGAGCCAATGTGCTGAAGGAAGAACTTCCAGCGGCACTAGAAGCATTATCCCAAAGGAAGACGCCAGGGACAGATGGAATACCAATAGAAATGCATGGCCAAATTGAAAATCAACATTTAATAGTTTACCTAAGCATGGGATTAACAACCACCAGCATTGCCTAACTGCATCTTCCAGACCTTTCTCCTAATATATATATATAAGTGAAAAATATCATTGTCGGGGCTGAGCCCTGGTGGCGTAGTGGTTGTGCGCGGGACTGCGGCCCACTGGGATGGAGGTTCGATTCCAGCTCCACGGAGCAAAGGCTGGGCCTCCTACTCCCACCACCTGAGGGCTGTGATGCCTAAAAAAAAAGAAAAAAAAAAAGAAAAATATCATTGTCAATCCTGCATAATGATATACAAAATAATCTGTTCAGGACAAATTTATTATTCCATAAATACAAAGAAGTATATAAATTCCCAGTTCAAAATAATTCAAATGGCTAAATAATATTATAAAATATGAACACAATAAAAATATGCAATAATATTTTGCTGATTATAGAAAAAAATTAAATCCAAGAAAAAAACAAACAATAATATTAAAGAATCATTACATACAGGAAAAAAAGAAAAGAGAAGAATTGATAAGAAGAAACACTGAACCATTAAGCAACAGAAAATAGATATGTACTAATAAGCAAAAGGTGATAAGAATACAAAAATGAAGCAAGAATTGTAAGATTTTTTTTTTTTTGGATTGTAAGATTTTTATAAAGAAAAAAATAAAGTAAATTTGAGGAGAGAAAGGTGAAGGAGTTAATGAAAATAAAACTGAAGACTAAAGAAACAAAATACATAAAAATAGATATTATAAAAATACATTTATTATACAGCTGATAATTCTTCCATTAAATTACCACATAATCAAGCCATTATTCTATTTAATTAAGACATGAGTCATAAATTATAAATATGAAAGCTAATTGCCCATATTAAATTAAAGGTGTTTTCTGAGGAGCTAATATACTTCAGGAAACATAAATAAGAAAAAAAGTTATATAAAACATTTTGAGAAAAACAATTACTATGTTAATTTGGGTGGCTTAATATGGTAAATTGAGGACCAAGAAGAAATTGTATGTGTCCATATTCTGTACACTCATAATTAAGAGTCCAGAAGACCATCTTTGTTGCAGGAAGGTCTCAGTCACATTTTCTATACTAAAAATCATTCCCGCAATATCCCCCCATAATGGTGCTACTTTAATGATGCCTGTTATAAGCACATGGCTGCCTACACAGTGCACCAAAGGCTATTATATATCTCAGGGAACAAGGTCTACCATTCACGTTCAAAGTGTGGCTCACTCCCCTCTGTCTGTGTCCAGTATTGGTCTTGGGTTACTCCCCCTGTGAGCTCAGGAACATCTATGGTTAAGTCACTGTTCACCTTGTTACATGGGTGATTGATGGGACCTGTAAGCCCTAAGACTGTAGGAGACTGTTGGAGAATAAAATCATTCTCTTTCTTGCTCCTTACATATAGAAATGTGAGTCTTGCCCTCTTTGTCTGTGTCTTTATTTTCCCTCAGTTGCACAGCCGGTCCTCAGAACCATCTCTGATATGAGGCTGGACCTCACAAATGGCGCCCTGAAAGCCTCCCAGTGGAAAACAGAGCACACCCCACCACCCCCATACAGCCCCATAGGAAGACTTTCCATTAATTAGGCCAAGAACAGTTGAAAGAAGGTCATATTTAAGACTATCCTCCTTTGGGCTGCTCCTGTATTTGGATTTAGAAAGAAAACTGGAAAATAGAAGCTGCTTATAGCCTTAAGAGAAGTTAATTCTATCACAAAACCCATGGGGACCCACTAACCAGGGCCTCCCTCACCTAGCAAGATTTCCTAGCAAGATTTTTAAAAAATGGTCTCTGATTGTTATAGAATCGTTTTTACACTATCCATTTAGATGCTGCTGAGTATGAAATATCTACATTCTCTGATCCCAAATTTATAAAGCTTCTACCTGAAGATGGCATTTAAGAACTTCAAGTCAGAGCGTGGTAAATAGCGCCGCCAAGTGTCTGTTTTTTAATATGGAAACTTTTAAAACCAGTCAGAAAGTGCTTCTTCAAGATTTTCATCATCCGCTACATGGATGACATTTTAATTGCTGCACCTGATAACAACATGCTATGACAGACCTATATGCACTTCATTGAGAAGAATTTGTAATTGCTCCTGATATAATTCAGATGACCAACTCTTACATATACTAGGAACGGTGGTGGATAGGAAAACGATTAGACCATAGAAAATTGAAATTAGAAAAGACCATCTAAGAAACTTAAATGATTTTCAACAATTACTGGGCGTTGTAACCTGGATGAGACCTTTGCTGGGCATACCCATGCTAGAGCTTCAGCACTTATTTGACACAGTAAAGGGGCATTCACCTGTAAATTGTCTAAGAGAGCTAACCCCCAAGTCTCACCTTGAGTTACAATTTGTGGAAGAATGCATTAGACAAGGAAAGACTTATTACACCGGTCCAGCTAAAAGCATTCACTTGGCCATTTTTCACCCTCACTGACACCCCCACTGCTACATTTGCCCCAGGGGACCGCCACTAGAGTGGCCACATCTAGGCAATACAGGCCTCAACACCATTTAGCCTTGTTGGGAACAAATAGCCCAGCTGATTGCCAGAAGCCAGCATCACTGCCAACAACTGAGTTGGTATGATCCATTATTCATAATTTTACATTACACCTAGCTCAGATAAAATCTCTTTTATAATTTTCTATAGATTTTCAAATAGCGTTAAGTGAATTTTGCATGAAATTAGATTGTTCATACCCTTCGGAGAAGCTCTCGGATTTCCTAAAATGGACTTTATGGGTCATTACTAAATCTCCTCCCATGAGTGTTTGAGGGAGCCCCCACTTACTTTACAAGTGGCTTCAATAATAGCATTGCAGCCTATTGTGGTCCCTCTTCTCAATCTTTTCAGACGTTCTAACCTCTGCTCAGGAGACAGAAATATTTGCCCTCATTCTACTATTCAAAAATGTGAAGCAGCCTATTAATATAATCAGTGGTTCTGCTTATGCAGTACAAATGTACTCTTTCATTGAAATTAGACCCATACTCTGAAATTGGTAAGTCACTCATCACCTTACAGAATCAAATGAGGTCCTGCCTCCACAGACAGACAGTTGCCAGGGTCAAAGCCTATTTCTGTGAGAAATGGCAATGATAACAAGTTAACTCAAAGAGCATTCCCTATTCTCACTCTCCCCAAATCAGAGCATTGGAATTTATACACTAATGCTATTGCACTAGAAAATAGGTATCATCTGACACGGGCTCAGGCCAGACAAAGGAACCCAATGGAGTCAATTCAACAAGGATATCAGTCAAGCACATTCTGGCAAAGAGCTGTAACTCACATATCCTCATTTAGACACCTAGGAGCTAAGCATGTTGCTATAGACACTTCCTCAGGATTCATATGGGCATCAGTCATGACTGGTGAATCCACATCATGGGACATTTGCTGGCCTGCTTTGCTGTGATGGGTTTTCCTTGGGAACATGGAGTCACCCCACTTACGCCAGCAGTTTCATAATTGTTGTCATGGTTGGGATATTCATCATGTAACAGACATCCCTTACAACCCTCAAGGCCAATCCCTCCTTGAACAGGCAAATGGCACTCTGAAATCTCAATTACTAAAATAGAAGGGGCAGATGAAGGCGATTCTGTACATAGCAAATTCATTTAGCTTTCACTGTTTTTTTCTCCTTTCCAAAAGATTGTAATATGGGGCTGAGCCCCGGTGGTGTAGCGGTTGTGCACAGGACTGCGACCCCCTGGGGTGGAGGTTCAATTCCAGCAGCGGCTCCACAGGAGCAAAGGCTGGGCCTCCTACTCCCACCACCAGAGGGCAGCGATGTCCAAAAAACAAACAAACAAACAAACAAACAAAAAGGTTCTAATACAACTAGGTCAGAGAAACATTTTTCTACCCCTACAGAGAAACCAGATTTGGAGAAACTTTGGGGAAAGAACTACACTGGAGCACAGAAACCCAGGTTACTGACTGCTAGGGTTTATGGGAATGGTAGAATGTTTTCAGAAGCCAGAAAAAAGAGGTGGATTCCCTTTAGGAGAGTGTGACCCCATGTGGAGAACAATGAAGAACAAGGAGAGGAAGGAAAAACGTCACAATCTTCTCTTAACACTGATTCTGTCTCTCAGGATAGTAACAGCCCATAGGAGGGGCTATTTGCTTCATGTTTTCCCAGTAGAAAAAGAAGGCAGATAGATCCCTCTACAAGGGCTGTGGCCGGGGGTGGGGAGACAGCCCAGAGACCACTTTCCTGTTGCAGACCTTATCAAATACATCAAGAAGACGTCTCAGATCCCTGATAATGGCAATTGCTGTCTTTCTGTGACTTTATAATCATTTACACCATTGCTGCTGTTCGACAGAGGGGCACTTCAAGACTTAGCCTGAACAGTTTATGCAAAAGTGACTAAACTACTAAATATTGTTTAATTTCCTAGAAGATCGAAGTTATGGACTTGTAGCATTAATTGATGCTGAAATGTGACTAGAGCATTACAAATTTTTATGTAAACCCTTATCCATATAATGTGGCATCCCTTAATTAAGCTTTAATGAGAAATCATTTGCAGAGACTTAAGAGCAACATTGAGAATCTAACAGCTAAAAAAGGGAGGCTTTCAATACATTTAAGGATTGGTTAAAAATATCTCCTAACTGGGATGTAATTAATAATTGCTGGATGGACTTGGGGAGCTTGACTCAGGAGCCTGGGTTCAAAGTCTTCCCCATAGCTTAGATTCTGGTCTGACAGTGTTATTTAGTGTCATTAATTTTGCATTCCCACTCTGAAGACTTCTAATGTATCGAGCCATGCCACATCTATAGCTCTTTTGAATTTAAAACATGAAGCTAAATGGGGAAATGTGTGAATCTGAGAACCAGAAAGAGAACATAGGCAGCCACATTTTCAACACTTATAATTAAGAGTCAGGAAGGCCAATTCCAATGGAGGAGGCCTTCCCATTTGTGAGTTGGAGATGACTCCCAGTTATTTTCTCTGTGTTAAAAATCATACCCACAATATCCTCCCCATGCTGGTGCTACTTTCCAGATGCCTGTGACAAGCACATGGCTGTTCACGGTGCACCAAAAGCTAGCAGTCGCTAGAAAACAAGTTCTGTTGTGCTCATTCAAAGAGTGGTTAGCTCACCTCTCTCTACCCCCACTACTCATCTGGAGTTACTCCCCCAATTAGCTCAGGGAACAATAAGGTGGAGACACTTCCCATCCTTTTACATGTGTGATTGACAGGGCCTGCATGCCCTACCACTCTCTGAGGCTGTTGGAGAATACATTCTTCACTCTCTTCCTTGTTCCTCACTTATGGAAGGGTGAGCTGTTTCGTGCTTTGTCAGTGTCTTCATTTTACCTCCATTGCACTGCAGCTCTTCACCACCAGATTGGTCATGAGGCTGGAGCTCACACGAGTTCTGAAGGTGCTTTGGCAGTGACATGCTCTCAGCACGGGCTACTAACAGAAAGCCAACAGTTGGGGCCCACCATCCCTACCCAGGAGAATGGGGAGGCAGTCTGCCTCTGAAACTTTAGGGAGCTGTCTCCTCCTGTTCGGTAGGGTTTCTGTGAACCCGAATGGACACAGGATTCAGTTTTGTTTTATTTTTTTCTCTTATATAAAAATGGAAGTCAATCACATTAAAAATAAAAAAAAATTCACTTATGGATTAAAATAAACAGAATCAACCCATCGTTTATACGTTTAGAGCTAAGCAACATATAAAAAAACACTAAAGAAGAGCAGCTAAAAACATTCTAATCCAGATAATTTTCAAGGAGGTGGATTTTTGAATAGCAATAAAACATAATAGTACAACATAATTCCTTACAATTATCACATGGCACTCAGAGATCATTCTCAAGGTTTTGGAACTTTTATTAATATGTAGTGTATTCAAGTGCACTAAACTCTTTGCTTGTAATTTGAAAAGCAAAAAGTTCTTGTTTTTTTTTACTTCTTCAGCTTTTTCCTTCAAATAAAAGTCTCCTGTTTTTTCACAAGCTCATGATGGGTCTGAACGTCTCCTTGAACATAAATTTCCTGACTATGAAGAATCTGTGTGTGTAGCACCTTCCCTTCATTGGCTTGAAACCAAAAAGCTCTGAGGGTAATTTGCAACTCCTCTTTTAGCATACCATATGAAGTTTAGGTCAAAAGCATGCTTAACAACTGATATTGAAATTTTAATACCCAGTCTGGTTTTTTCTCCCAGGCCACTCTAGAAATGAACATCTTTTACTACTCTACGATTCTAAGAAGTGTAATTGGTAGTTATTACTTGTATTGGTTGAAATAGTAGTAACTGATGTCTTGCTACAGCCAGTGGGGGATGTGAAGAGAGGTGGCTGGGCCTTATGAAGAGTGTGTGGATTGGTCTGGCATGCATGCTATAAGCTAGGACCAGAGGTGAATTTGTAATTCAGTATTCAAAATGACAACCAATGCACGGTGAAATCAACCATTCAGTGCAACAAAGGAGAGAATAGAGAATGTAGAAAAAAAGTTTAACTATTGAACATTTAATTCCTATTGTACTGTAATGTTATGTGTGAAATAAGAATGTGAAGGAAAATATCTTATTCAAGATATTTAAGCATAATATGAAAATGCAATGTTTTCCTGCCACAAATATAAAGAAAAGTTCTAAGGAGAGGTAATATAATTTATATATTAGTCAGATATATATGATAAAAGTGTTTTTCACATTACTGAAAATACACTAATGCAATATAAAATAAAATATATTTTCTAGAAGCAAATTATTCTTAGCATCTAGATATTTCAAGCAATATTTCAAAACAAAGAAATATTGAATTTAGAATGAGTTTTTCCAAGTTTTAATATTTAATACTAGTTTTGAGACATTTTGTTTAACACCTCAATATGTATTTCCTTCTTACATAAACAGGAGACACATGGTATATAATTTTCTCTTTCATTTAATGGGGAATATTCCTCCCTGTTCCATACAGCTTACTACACTGAACAAAATCATTTTATTATTTCCACATAAACCTAAAATATAGCGTTGAATTCACCAATCTTTTTGAACAACTTTACAAAGATAATCTGCTTAATTAAATAAAGCAATATATACCCTTTCTGATTATATCCACATAATTCATATCTTTGATTTTCTCTTCATGTAAGTACAAATTCTAAATTCATGTGCACAGCTGTTCACTCCTTGGAAATGTTTCAATGGTATCCTTTTTCATGTTAATGCAAATTTAAATGTAAAATATATTCAATTAGATGCAAGATATAAGTACAAACATTCAACATGCAATAAAAACTATAAATTTCATCTAAACATCATAAATTCTTAGATAAAGTTATTTTTAAACTTAGTTTGCTACATATTCCATAGAGTAATTACATAAATATATTTCAATGGATATTTGATGATTTTTTTTACATGATGCTATTTTATACTAGGAATTAACATATATGTCTAAAAAGTTAAATAATAAAGCTAAAAAAGAGAAATATTCTACATAAACTTATACCAAATAGCAAATGATCATAAAAATGTGGTATAGATGTCTATTTTATGAATATAAAGATACAAAAATAATTTTATTTTATTAAATATATTTTGCTTTATCTATGCTTAATGTGCCTTTTAAAATCTTTTAATGTCAATTAAATGAGACACAACTAAAATGGATGTTGAAAACTAGTAAAACACACATGTTGTATTTCATTAAGTATTTTTCTTAATTTAGGAGACAAACACAATACAAATATGTCCAAGATACAGACAATTTAAAATAGAATTTGATGAACTAGGAGCTAGGAACATGCCTTTAAAATTTGCATGTATTTAAAAAATTAATAAAGCACCAGTTTTATGATAATTAAATCAAAAAATATAAATATAATCCAGCGTTCATTTTCTGCATTTTTATTGAAATCTGTCTGTCTATTCATCCATTTATCCATGCATTCATCCATCTTGCTGGTGTCCTTGCTAGCTTTTTCCATCAACCTATCTATCTAACTGTGTATCTTCAAAGCTTTAGGCTGACGTAGATATTAAGCAGAGTTGAAAGACTAAGTAAATGATGATAGTACTCACATTTTATACAATTACATGTCATCGTTATTGATGCTTAAACATAGTGGGGCTATATTTTAATTGGTAAACAAAAATAACAATAAACTGCAAACATTTATTTAAAAATACTGAATGTTATCAGAAGGTCATAAACAAGCAATCAAATTGGCATGAAAAAGCAGAGGTGAAGCCTATAAGGTAACCTTCCCTCACACAAGGGCTACACAGAAGGGATGATCTATCCAGGGTGAGTACAGCACTGATGAAACACATAACTACCCTTTAGTTCTTTAATATTTCTTCCTTTTGCTATTATGGCCTAAGTTTTACCTCATTAATCTTGTGAGACCTGCATATGTTCATTCTTATAATTAAATATATTAGATACATGCAATCCAAGTTAGATAAACCCTTCAGAAAGAGTGACAGGAGTAATGATTCCCTGAGGGTATGTAAAGAAAGGGAGGGATAGAAGGGGTACTGATAGAAATTAAGACTATATGGCCCCAGGTGTTAGTCTGGATGGACTGGAGAAACAAATTCAGGAAGACTCATATGTATATAAGAAAGAGCTTTATATAAAAGAGCAGCTGAAAATTTAGAAAACATTCCAGCCCAGATGGATGAAGTCTATTATTAGGCCATATGTCTGATGTCAATCAATAAAGAACTCTTCAGACTCACAAAACACATGCAATGAAGCCAAATGCAGGAAGATCGCAGGTCAGTGTGTTGGAAGTCTAGTGGATCCAGTGGCATTGTGAGCATCTCCATGCAGGCAGGGCTCTCCATGTGGCTTCTCTGGCTCCTTCAACCTCTCTCCATGTGTCTTCTCCATAAGGATGTCTCAAAGGGGGTAAGCATGTGTCCTGCCTTCAGTGAGCTACTTATCTATTTAGCACCTCCAAATGAGGTCATCAAGCTACTACCTGGTTGACAGGCTAGACTCTACCTGTCACCTCTGAATGCTGAAATCGACACCAGATCATGTGACCATCACACCCCACTAGAGGGTCATGGGGAACAAATAACAGACTGGTAGATGAAAGGATCATTTTGATGATGTAATATACCTTCAAAAGTACGGGGTAGGAGAGGGAAGGAATAAATAGAAACTGATATCAAAGAATTCAAAAAGAAAGAAAATGTTTTAAATGATGGTGGCAACAATTATAAATTATGCGCTATCTAATTAAACTACACATAGTTATAATATCTATAAGAGCACCCAGTAAGATGTAAAAATAAAAATATATACTATTCTATTTATTTTATCTTAATTAATTCTCCCTCCTCATTTAATCTTCTACAAGGTTCTCAATGATACAGTGTTTAAATTGTGGTTTAAACTTATTTAGACTCTACCTATACTATTTCTATTCTGAATTCTGACTCAGAGCGGTCTTCAAAGACAGTAGATTTGCCATGGTGGGGTTCTGAGACTCTTTTCCAGAGTAGGAAACCTCGTCTTCAGATCAGTGTTTGGTGGTTTCCAGCTGTTAACCTAATCATAAGCAGCCCAAAGTATAACCCAGGAAGTCGCCATGGCTCCGGTTTTCCTTAAATACAGTGAAGGGAAATTGCTTCATATGGCTGTTGTATTCATAATCTTTTCAAATTTGTATCCACAGTCTTTTAAAACTAAATGTCGAGGATCCTAAGGAGAGTATTAGTGAGAAGAACTGGCTGTCATTCCTCTGGGTATAAAAACAAGCCTCACCAGAGGAGTACCTGTGAGATCCAGGTGTGACGGTATGGCACCAACAGAGGCCTCGGAAGTCAAGACTAGGAGATGGAGCAGTGAAATTCCCAGCCTGCAGCGACAGTCGAGCTGAAAGCTTTGAAGCAGGGAGCTGGTTTGCAGATCAAAGTGCCCTTTGGACATCTATTAGCAATCTCTTACAGGAACAGGACAGAGGTCAAAGGGCCTTGTGGCTGAGAGATGGAGGAGCAGAGAGAGAGATGCCAACATGACTGAGAAAACAAATATTCTGGGGTACCACACCTTTAGACTAGGAGATGCACTCTTATTTGTCCCTAATTTTTTTGGGGGGGTGGTGGAGAAAGAGTGTGTCTTATGGTCCAACAAATAAGGTAATCCATTTTCAGTTTTTCTTGTGGGAAAAAATTGATTCAGAATTTGACTTCATAGCACCTGGATGTTCCGTCTAGAATGGATTAGTGAAGAGGTCTGGGGTGCTACTGTACAGATCTGGGTCATCTCATTACCCTGCAGCAGGTATCACCAGCTTTGTGAAACACTGAGATGAAGGATAGAGACTGGATCTCTGCCTCAGTGCTTAGCTTTGGGTTGAAGTTGGTTTCTTCTTCCAGTGAAGCCAGAGGAAGCAGAAGTACCACCAAAATCATTTGTTCAGCTGGCATCAGGAGTAAGATTCATTGCAAAGGCTTTAAAATCCTGAGAGCATGATATCAGAGAAAGAAGAAAGGGACAGAAGCAGTCAAATTTTCATTTTTTAATCATTACTTTGGCTGTTTTTACCTGTAATGATTTAAAGAAATATAAAACAAGTTAAACTGCAGCCAAAGTGAGAAAAGCTGCCTGGGGACAAAAGCCAGACTTGTTAAATATAATGACTCAAAGAAAGTCAGCTTGCTGGATAAGGCCTGACCTAGTCCCAAGGTCATTTACATATGAATTGGAAAGCCCAGGGTGGAGAAGAGAAAATTGGAACTTGAATGCTTAAAAGAGTATTATGTGTTTAAGGTTATGGATTTAACTGATTGTACTCTCTCCTACCTAGTGTACAATAGACATACATGTGTTATAGAATATTGGAAATTATGAATAGGGAGATTTTTATAAATTTATAAGCACACCTACAGCATATACTTGATTAGATCTAACTGCTAAAAGAGCAGTTAGAACATTTCTGGACGTAACAAGCGTTTTTTTTTTGTTTTAGTTTTAAGCCATTGTAGAGTATTGGGGCTTAGGCAGAAAATTCAGTCCTATCAAGACCCTTCAAAGTCAAGAAACTTACATTTGATAGAAATGATATAACACTCAGAAGTTATGAGTGGCTAACTAAAAATAACTCAAATTTTTTTGACTCAGAGCCAGTTGTATAATGGCTGTGCATTGGGCTGCAAGGTCAGCGATTTGAACCTACCAGCTGATAAATGGAGAAAGATGAGGCTTCCTATGTCCATAAAATTTTAATAAGTGGAACACCCACAGGGTTAGTTCATTAGGTTCAAGCTCCAGGCCAGTTAGGGGTTGTGTATCTAGGTGGTCATTACACCTGGATTGGCCCATGTAAATCAGGTGAATTTGATTCAGCCAATGGGGTTTACCAGGATGCTTGCTCATGCCTTTGGGTGGGAGTGGGGGCAGTGGGGGAATGAGGCCTGAAAAGGCCAGAAGTTTTCTCACTGATCCTCTCTCCCAGTGGCTGCTACAAAATGCAGCATGGCTGTAGACTCTGGCTTGTGTTCCATTTACTGTAATGCTGAAACTGCTTCTACCTTTCATAAAACTCTCTTAGATCACAAACCAGGCTTCAGCACAAATTCTTTTTCTTGCAGAGTCAAGGGCCATGGTATATCTCTCCCCAAAGAGAGAGAGATCTAACAGTTAAATGCTGATGTATATGTTTGCTATGAGCTGAGAGAATTGGAGACTTAATTTGAATGTAAAACATACAGGGTGGGAAAAAAGACAAAGTTTTAAAATTTTGAGTAGTTTACCTTTAATTCCATAGTGGCAGGAAACATCTGTTTCCCCTCAAAGAAAATTCAAAGAGAGAACAGTTAAAGGAAGTCACCTGAAAAGGGGAACTGCAGCAACAAAAAGATGAGGCGAGAAGACACACTGCTGTGGAAAGAGGCCTCTGTTCTTTCAGTGATATCTGCATGTGTCGTTTTCCTGAATCTGACTTGTGTCAACATATTCACAAGACCTCTATAATCATGATATTGTGTCTGACTATATGTGGCCATTGCAAGGAATTATCAAACCTTGCAGATAAGTAGAGTGCTCTGAGAGAGATGGGTAGAATCTGAATAGGATAATGAAGGATGGAGCATTCAAGCAAATCTGACCTTTGCTTTATAGAAATCAGCCTTGGGCTGGTATCAAGTTGGATTTTCTTATTCTCTAATGAAACCAGAAGAGGTCAGATGTGGTTCCCATGCCATTTCCTCATATTCTAAATGCTAAAAATGAACAGAAGGCTTTTCTGGAAATTCAGGACAATTGAAAAAATACAATTAATGATATTGCACAATTTTATGATAAAGGTCTTTAACGCATATATTAAGTAAAAGCAAAAAATATATTTTCTCAGAACAAACATTAATAGAAAATGATACATGAACTAATATATGCAAAGAAACTTTGTTTTTTAATTTTATAATACTGTAAATATGATATAAAGGGGATATTATCATAATTTATTGAATGGAAACATTTCTTTCCCACCATTTGTTTATGAGTCCTGGTGGCACTGTAGATAAGCATCAGACTGCTAACCACAAGTTCAGCGGTTCACTGCCATCAGCTCCTCTCTGGAAAACAGAACAGCTTCCGACTGACTCTGAGGCCCAGATAGTGTTTCTGTGTTGGATACGATTTAATGACAGTGTGCGACTTCACTGAAATTTCCAGGGGATCGGGGCCTGGAAGTTTGAAGAATGAATTCACAGAGCACAAAACAAGAAGCAGCAAGCAAAGTTTATGTGGAACGGAGAGAAAAGCACCTCATGCACAGGGTGGGGAGTCCAGTGAGCTGCTACTGGACGAATTGTGTTGAGAGCAGTGATTCGTAACCTTCCTAATGCCCAGACTCTTTAACACAGGTCCTCATATTGTGGTGGCCACCAATCATAAATTTATTTTTGTTGTTACTTCATCACTATAATTTTGCTACTGTTATGAATCATAATTGAACATCTCATATACAGGATGTACTTTCATTGTTATAATTCGAACATAAATAAAGCATAGTGAATAATCTCAAGATAGTATGTAATTATGTATTGTGATTTATTTATGTGTTTTCTGATGGGCTTTGGTGATCCCTGTGAAAGGGTCCTTCGACCTCCAAAGGTATCTCAACCCACAGGTTGAGAACCACAGATCAAGGGGTTTTTATCAAACAGGGGGTACTTGAATGTTTGGGTCTCCAGATTATGAATAAGTTAATTCCAGGTCTGGTCCTATTTCTCCAATCCAATCATAAACTTAGTCATATTCTCTCCATAGTTGTGTCTTGCCCAGAGGTGGTCAGCGAAGTGGTCATGCAAGGAATAGATCAATATCAAGAGTCTTGCTGATTTTGGAGTTTAGAAATCCTTTAGACTTAGAGTCTGATCCCAGTAGGTTAAAGACTCACATTTTCCCATGGTCCTAGGCTGCCGAAGTCACCCCTGCAGCTATCCCGAGGCTGTCCATGCTTTGCCTTGGGGCTTTTCTTTCACTTTCTTTGCTGGCTCTCTATCTCCTCACTCAGCAATAGACTTGGCCATTCAATCATTTAAATTAGATTTGTTTGGTAGAATTATGGAAGCATCAATTAGAAATATGATTTCGAACATTATTTCATTTGTCATTCTTTCCTCAATTGTAAATATAATACTATTTTGTTATTCATAGGTTTGTCAGCAATTTTACCTGATATGACAGATAAAAACAGAGGTATTTCCAACACTTTTTGAAGCATAATCAATATACCCAGAAATTAGTATTGCAACTGGGTGACTAATTTCTACCAAAAACTTTATTTTCAGATGACTGTTTGAATTTCTTGCACTAATAAAACATTGAAAAAATATCATCTGTCCATTCCTGATACAAGATAGAGTTATTGATCTCATGCTTTATAACTAAAAGCAAATAACAACTGTCAATAATTTAAAAATAGGAGCATATTAAAAAGCATTTCAAATTACAGGAATAATAATTAGGAAAAAACTCCACAAAACTAATTGTGATAAAAGAAATTTAACTATAGGCTAACTCTTACCCACTGTAAATGAGATACAAATATATAAAAGGATTAAGTCTCCTTTCTGCTTCGGAGAGCAGAAAATAAGCAGAATGACTTACACAATACATTTCTAGTATAGAGTTCCTAGTTGTATGTATATTTCTCTGTTTTGTTATGATACTTAACTTTGTTTCATAAAAGGACCATATTCAATTTTCATGTTTTATTTCTTCCTTTATCTTAGTTCTGCTAGCCTCAGTTACTGTTTAATAAACAAATCAGAATAAATGAATGTAATCACTAAAACTTGGCTCGCTGATTGCAAGATCAGCATTTCAAAGCCACTAATCATTTCCTGGGAGAAATATGTGCCGGACTAATCTTATAAAAATCTAGAGTCTCATCCCCTTATTGAGGGGTTGCAGGTAGGAGAGGAGCCACTCAAGGTACAGTGCGGCAACAATGTAATATGCAACTTTTCTCTAGTTCTTAAATGCTTCCTTCTACCCACTACCATGTTCCCAGTTCTACCTTAAAAATCTGGCTCAACCAGTGGATCTACACTGGAGCCAGAAACATGGGGAATTCACGACAGATGAACCCTTCAGGACCAGTGGTGGGTGTGGTGATACTGGGAGGATGGAGGGAAGGTGAGGTGAATGGGGGGAACCAATTGCAGGGATCTACATATAACCTCTCTGGAGTACAGACAGCAGGGAAGTGGGTGAAGGGACACATTGGACAGAGTACAATATGAAAAAGTAATAAAAATGTGTAAATTCTAAAGGGTTCATGGAGGAGGGGGAGTGGGGAGGGAGGGGAAATATGGGCAACTGGTACTGGGGGCCTAAGTGGAGAGAGGATACTTTGGGGGGGATGATGGCAACAGATGTGCAAATGTGGATACATACAATGGACATATGTATTGATCATGATGGGAGCTGTATGAGCCCTCAATAAAATGATTTATTTTAAAAAAAACTAATAATAATGGGAGGGGGAAATGAGGAGCTGATACCAAGGGCTCAAGTAGAAAGAAAATATTTTGAAAATCATGATAGCAACAAATGTACAAATGTGCTTGTACAATGGATGTATGTATGGATTGTTATAAGAGCTGAATTGAGCCAATAAAATGATCTTTTTTAACTGCAAAAAAAAAATGAAAGCAGATAAAAAAAAAAAAAACTAGAGTATCGGAAAGTGCACAGGATTGCTATAAGTTGAAATTAACTCTATGACAGGGAACTTAAGGGTCTGGGTCTTACATAGCAGAGGCAGCTTCCAGCCACTTTGAAAAGTTCCCATTCCTTGTTTCCAAAATTCTCTCTGTCAGAGGGCTTAAGTCATCCCTGCCTGCCCTGACAGAGACTCCTTATAAGGACTGCAATTCCATCCCCTGACTTAAAACTTCCAATCAGGACATTGCACGGGATCCTTTCAGTCTACATTAACAATGACTGTCCCCAAGAGATACATGTGTGCCTGGGGCTCTCTCCTGTCTTCTAGCACTCCTCCTGCTCAGGGGACTCTGCCCTGGGCCCCAACTCCCTGTGCGCTCTTCTTGGGCACCCAGCCTTCTTTCTGCCTGAAGTTCTGCTTCTCTCCCTTGCTCATGTGGCCCAGTTTCCCCGGGGGGGGGGGGGGGGGGGGGGGGGGGGGGGGGGGGGCGGTGGTGCTGGGTTCATTCTAAATTCTTTTTCTTTTTTCTTTTTTTTTTTTTGCCACAGCTGTGGCTCAAGCTAGCATCCTCCTTTTATCGCCTGATTGGCTCTCTGTTACCAGACTGCAGCTCTAACTTCCAGAAGCCTAAGTGTGATTTCCCTAATTCCTTTTACAGAGTATTCTCTTTGATGACCTTGTAGTTTGGATTTAACCCTGAAAGCCCTGTGTGGAAATAAAGCCTAAAACTGTTATTCTTGTTCCGTCTCTGTCTTTGAAAATAATCTTTCAAAGAGTATTGAGAGTATTAAATAGACTCCATTCTTCACAGTGTTCTAGACATTAATTAGTGTTTAAATCATGAAGCTATTATAAAAGTTTAATTTTATTTTTTCAAAATAGCCTTGATATATATGTATTTTTTTAGTGCTTATATAGTCAACACATATTTGCGAAGCATTTTTCAAGATTCAGGAATTTTGCCACTGAAACAGATTTCTCAGGTGGGAAATACCTCAGTTTTTGGCTTTGCACAAGGAAAAATTCATACCAAAGCCTGGCTTGTTTTCCAAGTGAGTTTTTTTTTAAAGATGAAAGAAGTTTCAGATTGTATAGTCACTGAACATGGAAATACTTGTGTGACTGGCGAGAGAGAGAGAGAGAGAGAGAGAGACAGAGAGATGCCCTAGACCCCTGCACCACCCCTAGGCTGAAGACAGGGAAGGCTCTGGGAGCCAGGTAGTTTCGAGGTTCTAGTACTGGGGGCGTTCAGATAGGAGGGTGGTTGAAGGTACTATCTCAGACTTGAATTGGCCTGTGCCAATTTTATGGCGTCCAATCTTGTATGTGTGTGTGTGTGTATGGGGGTAGGGGGTTGCTGGCAAGGAAAGGGACACACTAGGTTCCTGCTTCTTGTTATCTAACAAAACAACATAGTAACATAGTGAGTTATCCCTCTAACAGTCTGCCCTCTGTAATTGTCAAAGTAATGAACTTTATGAATTGTGATAATTTTCTTTAAAAACATAACTTACTGCTCAAATATTTTATTGTGAATAAATATTTGTGATTTTCTTTAGCATGCTAAGGATGCTAAACAATTACAATTATAAGCCTTCAGTAGTGAAAGAATAACTTCTCTGAGCCACAAAAAACGTAGAAATTAGGGACATATGGGGAGTTTTCTTCCGAAATGCCTGCTCTAGCGGAAGTCGGCTGGCAGGACCACAATAAGGGAGTTGGAAAGAAGTCATGCACGCTGATTTGACACTTCTAGGAAAATACAGAACTGAGCATGTTCAGACATAATGTAGGTGAAGCTAAACTTGGGCCTCTACACAGCGCTAGGCTCCTGGCACAATACATCACCCACGTGCGCTTAAACTAAGCCAATGCATCAGCCAATGACCTCAACCACACCTCCCCAGCCAGTGGGGAGAATAGCGAGCATTGCTGCCCTTTTTTCTCCCCTTGTTCCGGAGCAGGCTGCAAGTGGGCAGCATGTTCGTGGCCTCATTGGGTTCTGCATGTGGGGTTTGCGCTCCAGTTCTGGTATTCTTTCCACGTGGCTTTTTATTTCAGTCGTGAACTCCCACGTGGTTTCCAAGCAGTCTTGCAAGTTTTCCAGGAATAGTATGTACCTTTTGAGACTTTACCACCTGAAACTTCTCTTTCCTTCATAAAGTCACCTGCATTACAAACGGGCTTCTGCTGTATGAATTCTTTCAGCGTTGTGAAGCAAGGGCCTCTGGAGACAGCTCTACCCTGTCCTATAGAGTCCGCCTGAGTCTACAATGAGTTTGGTTTTCAGCGTGGTTATTACTAAAATGACCCCTCAGTGAAACAACAGAATTTGCTGGTGCCATTTAGTAGGTTTTTCCTCATACCGACTGTGGAGGGGAGAAATTTATTTCTTTTAAATCATTTTATTTGGGACTCATAGAACTCTTATCACAATCAATGCATGCATCTACTGTATGTAAAGCACACCTGCACATTTGTTGTCATGTCGTAGGGGTGTGGTGTGGTGCCTATGCTACAAGTTTTTCAGTTTGAAATCACCGGCTTCTTCATGGGAGAAAGGCAAGGCTTGCTTTACTAGCAAGGGTTAAAGTCTCAGAAACTCACAGGGGCAGTTCCACTCTGTAGGGGGTCTATAAGCTGACTTTATGGCAATGAGCTTGCTTTCTTGTCTTTCTAACTCCTGACAAATGACTGGGTGGGATGGTGTAAATAAGGCTATGGGAGGAACTATATAAATAAGGGGGGGACTGACTATAAAATTGAGCCATCTTGGAAGGAGGAAAACAGAGGGAAACCCCAATGGAAGAAGAGCCCCCAGTGAGCACATTCAATTTCTCTGTCAGAAGTGGCCGAGCTCTAGGCCAGTGGCTGCAGCGTGGACACCATTGGACAGACTCAGGCGCCATGCGGAGACCACAGGAGAAAGCAAAGAGACCAGGAAACAGAAGAGAGGAGCCTGACAGAGAAGAGGGGACTGTTGAGACAAGGCAGTCTGGTCTTATTTCCTGACCAGAGAGAGACAAAAGGCAGAAGCATGTGACTGAGAAGCTGGGGAGTAGAGAGAGTCTTGGCTGTTAGTGGAGAAATGCTGCTGTGAACAAATCCTTTGCTGTGACTAAGTTTTGGTGGCAGGATAAAGCAAAATGGAGGGAGGAGGCATGTCTGATCCCTGACTGGTCACCATACTAGAGGCCAGGTATGGCATCATCACTGTTAACTGCACAACAGCGTGAACTACCCCTGCACCTCACAACTGTTGCTGTGTGCGAGTTCATTACATAGGTATGGTCTCACATCTTAGACTATTTGAGTATTTTAATTAATTTTAATGTTAAAGTTATTTCTCAAGAAAGCATATTTCATAAATGTTCTCATATTGCCTGTCTTATGCATGAAAGCACATAAGACAAGTTGATAGCCATTCCTCAATCCCTGCAAAATGTGATTTATTACAAGGTGCACCACTAGAGAATGGATATTATAGTCAAGTTCTTTTTTTTGTTGGAATAAAGGCAATGTTCTTTTTTTTTTTTTTTTGAAGGTAACAAGGAGTTTTTTCAGACCCCGTCCAGAGAGGGGCTCACTCACAGGCACAGCACCAGACCCAGTGCGCAGGGCTGCATTCAGCTCACTGTGCGCCCACACGAGGTTTCTGTCTGGGAAGGCGGTGGCCTCCCCTCTCTTGCTCTCTCAGCCGTAGACCTGCGTCACTCACTTGTGCAGAGGGTGAGCTTACACCGGCAGAGCTTTTCATTCAAAATGAGAAGACCGACCACCAGACTGGTACCTTCTCTCCTCGCAGACAATGGGGGGAGCCGAGATTTCCTGAAGACATGGGCCAGAAGCTAAGAAACAACAAAAGCCTGTCAGGGAGGAGGCATGTTTCTGAAATGTGGCAGGGCGGGACCTGACCTGGCCCACGGGGGGGTGGCACTCCTTGTAGCTGCCGCCACAGTGGGCACCACTTCAGGGCCTGTCCATGTGGAGGCGCAGCGCCCCCCACCGCACCAGGGGCCCATGGGTTCGAGAAGGTGACATGGACTCTGGGCAGAGGAGAAGCTCTGGGCAGAGGAGAAGCTGTCCTGGCCTCAGCCGCTGTCTGTCACGGGTGGGCTGGCTGGTAAGAAAGGGGAGAGAGGTGAGACCAGGAGGAGGTGGGTGGGCTGGACACAGCAGTGGGGAGGGGCGGGTGTCTGAATCAGTCGTGCCCCTGCTCTGGGCCCATGAGGGCTTGTGGTTCTGGAGCCCTTGCCCGCCCATTTGTCCGGTGTGGGCAGCACACCAGAGCGGGGGGTGGGTTGGGCAGGAGGCAGAGGCCACGCTTCAGCTGACCGTGTCAGTCCTCTGTCCCCCGGGGCAGCCCCTCTCTAGTGAGAGGTTCAGAGGGGCCAGGCAGTGCTGAACAGCTCCTTCTCCAGGCTCTGGACGGACTGGTCATTGAGGAAGAGCAGCTGACCCTGAGGCAGGAAGCGGGTGAGATGGCCTCCATGCGGTCTGCCCGTAGCAAGAGGTTGGTGCCAGAGACCAGCAGGCGGAGGTGGTCCGAGAGGAGGCGTGCCAGCAGCCGGAGGGTGCTTTCAGCCAGAAGCAAGTTCTCGTGGGCAACCAGGACGAGCGTGAAGCCTAAGGAGAGCACACCCAGCTACACCACCGTCTGGGCTCACGGAAAGGGTCCCCTGCTGCCAGGCGGAAGGCCCCATGTGGGGCATCCTGCAGGGCCGTTGGTTCACCTGAGGCTGGCGACCGGGGCTGCAGGTCCACCGATGAACGGCCAGACGCCTGCTGCTGCAGCTGGCACATAGACTCCACCTGTCTGGCAAGAGCCAAGATCTGCTCCTTGCGGAGGAGCCTGTCCCTCTCGGACCCGTTTGGCCTTGGTCATCGGCTGACTTCTCGGAACCAAAGACACAGGAGTAGAGCACTCTGCAGAAGCCTGTGTCCTCGCCATTCGGGGCCCGCAAGGTGTGGATGAGGAAGGCATGGGCCATGGCTCCCAGGCCAGGGCAGCCTGGACACAGCTGTCTTCCTGGATGGGCTCCCTTCCCCCACGAGACTGTGGACTTCCAGTCACAGGCCGTTCCACTTGGCCGCGGAGTGAGCAATGGCAGCTGCGCGGCCCTTGAGCGCCTGCGCACGCTGGTTTGGGCACGCGCACGAGCCTGGGTGCGCACAGTGGGTGGGGCGGTCGGGGCTGGGTGGTGGCGGGTGGGTGCGTGGAAGTTACTTCCGACGGGTGATCTTGGGTCGTGGGCAACATTCGGCGTCGAATGAAAGACCCCGGCCCCGAGCTCAGCGGGGGTGGGGGGGGACCACGCTGGTCACTCGCAGAGAGGTTACGCAGATTAGCCGCGCGAAGTCGTCGCCGACCCGTTGGCCGCGAGGGGGCGCAGCGGCCCTACGGCAATCCCGCGCAGGCACTTTGCGGAACTTTCCCCCGAGGGGCGGGGTCGTCATCAGCCGGCTCCGTCCGCATTGGCGGAAATGCCTCCCAGCCTGGTGGGGCTGCGGGTAGACGCTGCGCCCCACAAGCCCGAGCCGCGATGCTGGTTGTGGGGCTGAGCCTTCCAGCCACAGCCAATTAGCTGGCGGATCTTTGCTCTCGGCCCGCGGAAATTAGCGTCTCATGAAAAAACTGCATATTTAATTAATCCTTGAAGGGATTCTGGGTTGTGGGTTCCCGCAATGGGTTAGGAGTCAAAATGTTTGCACTCTGACCCCATGCCTGGCACGAATTGAGCTCCATGCAGTTGACTGGAACTACCTAGGCCCCAGTGAGGGTCCGGAGAGATAGGAGGTGGCTTCCCTGCCACCCCCTTTTTTCCCCCGCCCTCCGTGTCCGAGCAGCCGGGGCCAAGCTCACAGTCAGAAGTTCAAACCCATCTGCCGCTTCGCAGGAGACAGATGAGGCTCTCGGCTCCTTTAAAGATATCCGAAAAGTCATCGAATTGGCACCAACTCATAGTGACTCAATAGGGCAGGGTAGTTTCCAAGGTGAGTTTCCAAGGCCGGAACGCATTTTGAGACTAGAAAGCCCTATCTTTCCCCAGCAGAGAGGCTGACATTACTGTTAGCGGCCGGCTGTGTAAACACTCCGCCTCAGGGCGCCTCTTAAACGATTTACAGCCTCCGACACCCATCAGGGGCAGTTCTAGTATGGGTCACTGACTTGAGGTTTGAGTTTTAGACAACGAGCCTCCAACAAACAAATTCTCTTCTTGATCTCAATTGGAGCAAACTGTGGTGAAGAGGAAACTGATGAAAGTGGGGTGGGATGGGCGTTGGGCAGAGCCTAGGTGTCAGGGCATGACCCTGCCATGGTCTGGGCTGGGGCAGACCTGCATTGGCCTTTGGGCCTTGCTGCCTGCCCTGAGCAACCCCTGACCCTGTACCTCATGGCATGTGGCTTTGTGCCTCCCTGGATGTGGCCTGGCGATCTGGACCTCAGAGCCTCCGGTCCCCACCGGCTAGACTGCCCCCTGCCTGGACTGCCCTGCCCTGCCCTCCCATTTCTGACCCTCAAAGTGCTAAAGGCAATGTTCTTATTATTAAATTGTATGAAATGCATTTAGGATTAACTGTTTTAAGCAAAATATTACGGTTTATTTCTAAGAAAATATTCCCATTTCGATGTAAAATGTTTTTAATGTACTCAGGGTGAATAATCTGCTTATTTTAGATATTAGAAATCACCATTTTGCATTAGTGAATATCATTAGTCATCCCGAGGCAAACAGGAGACATCTGACTTTTTTGCTAAGCCGATTGTGTTGTAACTAATCACCAGGATACATACTGTGAACATAAGCCACTTAAACATTCACCAATAGCTCCATTTTACAGCAATATAAAGTTATAACTTTGGGGCAATAAAAATTACCTAAGATATATCAGTTAATATTAACTAATTTAAATAAGAAATATATACATTTATCATTTTTTTTATTTATTACCTGCTTGAAAATAAGGGAAATTGTCATGATTGTAGCCTGAAATGTACTTATTTTTTCTAACATAAAATACATGCAAAGATACATTTTCCCAAAGAAAATAAGTTTGCAATTTGGTAATAAGTTGCATACACATTATTTTCCGTGTGTAATCAATGTCATAATTTAAACAAATCAGTTATTAAAATCTGTTCACATTCACTTATTTGTGAATGTTGTTGTCAGTTGGAGTTATGTACAACAAATAAAATACCGCCCGGTCCTGTATTATCCTCAGAATTGCTTCATGATAGCCACTAAGTCAATTCAACCCGCTGAAGTTCTTCTACTTTTCTCATTGATCCTCTAACTTTCAAATGTGAGGTCTTTTTCTAAGGGCTAGTCATTCTTGATAGCATGACCAAAGTAAAGCGACAAGGTTTCACTTCCTGAGCTTCCAATGGGCATTCTGATTATACATTTAAGAAATATTCACTCCTCTTTCTATTTTTCATCTTTACTAACATCATATCTCAAATTCATCAATTTTCCTAAATATTGCTAACTCATTGTCCATTTTTGCATGTGTATGAGGCAATTGAAAATGCAATGGCTATGTCTCAAAGTTGCTTTTCAAAACTCGCAAATTAACTTGGCAATATATTTGACTTGTTCAATAAAACAGTTCTATGTTTTCTTGACTGCTGACTTTTTGAGTGATGATTGTGGACTCAGGTAAAATGAAATCCTTGGGAAATATAATCTTTTCTGCATTTTATCATAATGTTCCTTAATGATTCAGATGTGAGGATATCTCTTTTCTTTAGAATGAAATAAACCAGTACAAAAGCTGAGTGTTCTTCCTTTTTCAAAAAATACTTCAAGTCCTCTCCACTTTCTCAGCAAGCGAGGTTGCTGCATTTACATGTCACAGGTTATTACCCAGTCTGCTTCCACCTGGTGCTGCCCTGTCCTCCATGTATTCTAACTTCGTGAATTCTTGGCTCAGTGTGTAGTCTGAATAAGAGCAGTGAAAGGAGATTACCTTGAAGCATACATTTCTTCTTTTACAAGACATAGTACCCCTGGATCTGTTCAAAAAGCTCTCTGCTTTTCAATAGGTTCCACGTGAGCACAATTAAGTATTCTGGAATTTGAATTCTTTACAATTTATTCATTACTCTCTATGATGTATGCAGTTAAAAAGCTCTGCATAGTCCAAAAAAACCACACAAATGAACATCATTCTGTAACAGAATTTAGATTCTTTTTATAGCTAAAGTGTTCCATAAGGAAAGAAGGAACTATCAAGACTAGTACCCAATTTTTAATCTTGAGAATTGCTGAAGTGGATCATGTCATAGACTGAAAGAGGAAAAATAATTTTTGCTTTCTTGGGAAGGAAAATAAATAAAGTGATACTTCAGTTGTTAAACTGGATTTCTTCCAAATTCATGTTTGGACACCCAAAATTTTGAGAACTGAACATGTTTTTCCCATGACAAGTAATGGAAATATAATTAATTATGTTCTGAGGTCTAAAAAAATTACACTTATAAATAATTTTTTCCAGAACATTAACACAAAATTAACAGGCCTAGGCTGTGGAAATACCACCCCCCCCCACAGACCATCTAAAATAATAAATACAGTGCATTAAATAGCAAAAGACAGTACAGCAAATACAAATTTTAAACATTTTCCATTACTTAGAATCAGAGGCTTCCTACCACACCAGAAGCTAGAGAGAGAAATTGGAGAAGAAAAAGGAAAGTTATTTTTGGAAGGAGAGTCTCCTTCCATAATGACTCCTGGCAGCACACTTTCTGGGATCTTTACTCTTGGTCTATTTTCACCTTCTCTCATAAAATTTGCCTAATGACACCTGCTCTGCATTTTTTTCAAAACATTTCTAAAGTGAGAGGCAGCATTTTTATTTGCTGGGATCACGATTTTGTCTGCCACTGCCTTAATTGGGTGATGTGTCCAGAAAGTGGCCACTTCCATCCCTTTAGCTTTCATTTCTTTTACTAATAAACCAGGGAGCTTCTTCCTTCTCTCCTCTTCCCCTGAGGATGATTCCTTAGCGTTTGTTTGCTGCTGCTCTTTCTTGAATTCCAGTAGTTCTTCACTGGCGAGCTCGGTCAGCACTCTGCTGTTTTACCAACTTCTCCACATCTTCAGTAACCTCTAAGCTGGCGATTCTCACTCTGTGGGTCGCGACCCTTTTGAGGATCGAACGACCCCTTCATAGGGGTCACCAGTTATGAAGCAGCAACAAAAAATAATTTTATGTTTGGGGAGGTCACCACAAAATGAGGAACTGTGTTAGAGGTTCGCGGCATTAGGACTGTTAAGAACCTCTGCTCTAAACCTATTGACCAGTCCGCAAACACTATATCCACCACAGTAGTCTGTTTCTCAAACGCCTCAAAGTCCCTCTGCACAGACAACTTCCATGGTCATGGAAGATAATTACTCCCAAGTGTTGTGGATAAGGGTAATGCAGTGGAGGATGTGAAAATGAATTTTTCAGAACCCTTTATGGGTCAACTGGGTGTTTGAAGCTATTTCAAAGCACCACTAGAAGAGAAATTTGGGGTATAATTTTTTTTTTAAATTAGCAATGTCTTCTTGGTTGATGGGTTGGATGGAGGAAGTCATATTTGGGGAGAACTTAATCGTGATAAAGAAGAATTTTTCATTCATCTCACACTACACTTCTAGAGGATGAACAGAAGCATGTTCCTTTAAGAGGAGTGCTTTTGCAGACAAGTGATTCTCCTGCGAGTATTTTTTATAGGCCCACGTATTTCATGTACCCACTCAGTGGAAAACTGCCTGATCACCCATGCTTTTTTAAGTGTCCTCTGCATCACACTTATTTTTCATGACGTTTGTTTGTTTGTCCAGTTTCATCCCAGTTGAACACTTGCTAAGGAACAAAACCGGTAGCCTCCCAATATTCAACAAATTAATCCTCTAATTTATCGGCTTCATCTTTATCTGCATTCTCCCCTTCCCCATGCCTTTTTACACTGTCTGCCTGTTCTCTTTGTGAATTTTTCAAACCATCCATGGCTGACTTTGAACACTGGCTTCTCAGCTCTAACTCCTGAACCATTTTTCATTAAATCACTATGGAGATTTTTAGGCTCCTCGGATATCCCTGTCTCAGATATGTTATCCACTATAGATTTATGCAATTACCAATTACTTTTCAACTTCTTCAATAGTCTTGGTTCTTGTTTAGTAGTTAACAATTTCACAACGTTTGCTACAGTAATCACTTCAAGATCATTACCAAATTGTTGATAAGGTTGGTAATATTGACCTAGCCATGTAGCCATCAAATCAGACAAGTGGTTACCTGATTCAAATTTCAAAGTGATTTCATATGTGTGTGTATATATATATGTGTATATATATATATATTCCTGTTGTTCAAGCACGCCAAGCAAAATTGTACAATTTCCACCACAATGAGTTTCAAAACTTTCTAGTTCTACATGAACCTCTTTCATCACCTCCTCTTACCTCCCCCTCCACTACTGAGTTCCCCCACCCCAAAAAAAGCCCCCATGTTTTATTTAGTCTCTATAGGTCCATCAATCCTGAGTATCATATATAAAAAAGCAGAAAAGCCTATAATATCACTTCAATAGAGTGACCTCTAATGATATGATTTCTTTCTTTAATTCTAGCATGGTTCTCACAATCTCATCTTAGTTTTACTGATGTCAATAACTGTCTTTGGAGCCCTCGTTAGGATGTTTTTCACAAATAAAGAACAAAATTAAAAAGCCCAATGACAAATCATTTGAGACACTAGTAGACTCACTATATGCTATCAGAGAGAGCAGAGCTTAGAGTGGAGCGTCACCCCTTTGTGTCTTGATTTATTTTCTGGGGAGAGATATTTTACACAGGTTGGAAAATATAGTGATACCTCAATTGTTGAATGCCCTCTAATCTTGAACATACCACTATTATAAGAGTGAAATATTTTTTAATTCATAAAACATGACATAAAGAGGAGTTCCTATATGTTATGCTGTCTAAATATTAAAGAAATGACTCCTTGCCAGGTAGAGGACTTGCTGACTACATTGGGGTAGTGATTCCTCCACGCCTTGGTACAAACCCGAAAAAGCTCTCATTTTGATCATCTGTCCTCCAGAGAATTGCCAGCTTCTGCTGCCAGCTGTGAGTTGTCATCCACTAAGTTCTCGCAAGTCTCATCCATGTGGATCATAAAATGTCCGAGATAAGCTACATTTGAATGTACACACACAGCAGCAGAAGGAGTTAAGCAAAATATTTTTTTTTAAGTAGGGGGTCACTTCAAAAAGGAATGAATTAGGCCACCTTTGTCACATGAGAATGATCCCAAGTTAGGGAAATGCTCTTGTTTTTATTGATCTATTAAATGGGTTGGGACTGCAGCTCTGCTGATGATCAGGGCACTTTCTGTGAAGTTCATTTTGGGGTCTCCTGGATATCTCTTTCTAATTTATCTGATGCTATAGTTCAATGTCCGATTATTTAAAGTTTTATCATAAGATTGAGATCTCTGTATCTGATCAAGTTTGAGGCATTTACCAGACTTCTTATCTCAGGGCCCGTAGCTCTTTCTCTTAGAAGGTAGATTGTTCACCCCCTTGGCAAACAGGAAATTTGTTCGTCACAAGGAGAACTATGACCTCTGAGGAGAGTGATACTCTGGTCATCTGATTTCTTTGGGGAACAAGACAATGACTTATGTGACTATGTCCTGTTGCAAGAGGGCATCATGGCTCTGTGAATCTCTTCTCCCTCTGACCCTATCCTTTAGCTCGTTGCTTGCTGATAAAATGAATCATCATAGAGTAAACTGCATCCTGATCAATGCTTCATAAAGGAATTGGCTGATTCAGTTTGTAACTATCACCCTGACATAGAATTGTTGAATCCTGCTTAAATCTTTTCCATATTTCATTGGAATTCGTCCCATCTTTGTACTTTTGGAGCCACTTTGCATGGTCATAGATAGCTTGAACTCTCTTCAATTTCTTCTGAGGTATTAACATACATGTATCATGAGACATTCATTAAGGTACAAACTCCATCTAGTTCAGTTTAACAAAAACTTCAGAGAGATTCTATGGTCTCAGGCCATCTGTATGAATGAATCTAAGCTTGATTGTTGTCATAATATTGCCTCTCCAATTAAACTTGCAATGACTTCAAGAGATTCAGTTCTATTATGGAGAGTTATATGAAAATCCTCCCCATGGGGCCAACATTCCAATAACTACCTCAGCTGCATCTCCTATTGATCCTAATGCTCATTTATTATGGTAACGAGGTGACCTCAGGGAATGGGTTGTGTAGAAGATCTGTATACCTTGGCTAGTAGAGTTCATGTATCCCAATATTCACTCCAGTCCTGAGCAATCTTGACAATCATTGCTATGTATGAGTAACTTGTCAATCATTTCTCAAAGGGTCTTTCCATTTTTCATCAGGCATTAGGTTTTTCTCCAGAGATAGGTCATCTCTGATAGCATGTCAAAATTCTTATGATTGAGTCTTTCATTCTCTCTTCTAAGAAACATTCAAGAGTTTTGACTGATAATATTAATCTTTTCAATGATACGTTATTACAGAGGTAGTCTATTCTGTGTATATCATCTGGTGAGAGTCATATGTTTATTTCCTATATACGTTTTTGAAAAAGATATTTGCAATAAGTATATCATTAGTCTTGCAAAATTCTATCATGATTTACAGTTGCAATTATGCTATCAAGTTCATATTTTCAAACTATGGATCCTTCTCTTTGTTTCAAGATTCACATGGCATTCACTAGTAATTATCATATTTTATCAAATTCAGACCAACTAAGTTGGTGGAATTCCTCAATTTCTTCATCATGGACTTTAATCATTAGTAGATAAATTTAAATAATTTTCATAATCTTCATCTTTGTCAGTACATTGGCATTATCTGATCATGAACAATATTGTACTTTACAACAGATTGTGTTTTTTTTTCCACAATGAATACAAGACCATTTATCTTCATTTTCATTCCTGGCAAAGCAAATCATATGACTGTCCAACTCAAAATGGCTAATGATAGTCTATTTCCACTATTATCTCATATATGATGACTCCCAATTTTCCTCGATTCATGCCTCGTCCATTTTATTTTTATTATTATTGATAAAACTTTGGAATTGCTTCTCATTTTGAGTTGTGCCACATCAAGAAATAAAGGCCCTGAAAACTTTATTTCATCCATGTCATTAAGCTTGACTATACTTGGAAGAGGGGACTCTTCCCCAGCTGTATTTTTCTCTTCCTTGATAAACATTGTTAACCTTCATGCTATGTTTACTATGAAAACGATTGTTTCAATATTCTTTGATCATGGGATATGATTTCAACTGACTGGATTGAGGTTAATCAGCATCTCCTACATTTTTATAAATGTTTTTATGTAATTTTAATAAATGTACCTTGAATAAAATCCTCCAGTACATTTTATATATAAGTCTTAACTAAAGAAATTAGTTTTTTGTTACTTAAGTTTATGCAAAATTTACAGATAGCTATAATTAGGTCAATTTTCATGTGATTTTATTAAAATTGATCAATAATTTCACTATGTTTGTCATGGTTCATGTTTGAAAGGAGATAAAAATGCTGATTAGGGAATATGTATTCTTGCAATTTATGTACTAAAGGCACCCAATCCCCCCTCTCTAGTTAAATATTTTTGCATTTAAAAAATTATATTCTGCATATTGATATATATATTCATATGTATTCATGTACATAGATATGTCCTTAAGCATAAAGAGATGATGATTATTTCATTTTTTTGCCCAGTGACTTTATATATATCAGTCAAATAATTTTAGTAAATCCAGATATTTGTTAAATAGAACTTCACATTGAAACATATCATATAAAAATAATAGACACATTTTAATAGTCACCTTCAAAAATTTTTCTCAGTATGAACTCAGTCATGTTGAAAGGGCAGCTCAATATAAAAAATGTTGTCCAGAAGTTCTCCTAGTCAATTCCAATTCACTGACTCTTCACCTACAATCATTATTCTGGCATCTACCAATTTTGACCTTAATTTTGAACTTCATAAACATAAAATAGACTTATTAAATATTTATATATTTAATTTATATGTATGCTTATGTATATCAAAATCTCTGACTGATGGACATCTCTTTGGGTTACTTGAATATTCTTTTGTTATAATTTGCTAGCTATTGTGAATAATCCAAGAACCTCCACCATGGATTCAAACATGATTTCATTTTGTTACATGTAAGGTTGTCAAGACTCAGAGCAAACTTTATAGCAATCATACCATCAATAACTGTATGTCTTACTTGATAAACAATCTTGTTCTTTTAGTGCTGATATGTATATATTTTGTTGGATATATACAACAGGGTGCTATAAAGATCTTATTGTAATTTCATTGATTTTTAAATTTCTAATATAAATATTATTTTATTTAATAAATCTCATTAAATATTTTCTTTGTTGTAATTGCAGAAATAGCTGTATTTTATATATTTTGACACATATATATTCAATTGTGTTATTGTAGTTCACACGTACCAGTTACCACTTCAGAGAGAGAAAGTGTTACCTGCTCCCTTAAAGACAGAGGATTGGAAAAATTATAGATGTGAGAAAATTGAGACCAATTTGAATTCAGGAGCTTTTAATGCTAGTTTATACTTTTGTAAGGAATAATGTCCTTGAGAATAAGTGGCATTCATGTGCAAAACTGAAAATACATAAATTACATAAAAAAGTCAGTCATGAATATGACCCCATCAAAACTGAGCATTTTATTCAACAAAAATATCATGAAAACAAAAAAGGTTCACAGAGAAGTGGCAGAGAACATATTATCAGTTGGTTGGTATAAATGACAAATGATTGATATCTATAGTATTCCAGAGATTCCTAATAATTAAAACAAAATTCCAATAAAATTAATAGTATGTATCAAGTAGCATGTAGCGAGAAAATGTATAAAGAGATTATCATTTTGTGTCAAAAATTAAAACACTTTATAGAGATATAGCATTTGTTCTTTCCATATTTGAAAATCAGAAGAATAAATAGTGTCAAGTACTAATGAAAACAAGGGTAAAGTGCTTTGAGAAGCACATAGCTAATAGTCCTTAAAGAGTCAATTATGTATATCTCATTCCATTATAGAATTCAATTTCTCCTGTATATGTCTGTATGAGAATCACCTCTAGGTGATTAAAAGATTGTAAATAACAAAGAAATTTTTCATATTTATCAGGGACAGAATAATTTATTTATATTGTTCTCAGAAGGAGAAAAAATGAAGCCATTGTCATAAATAAGAAAAGTCATGATCAATTAACAAAGATTATTGGGAGTTCTTTTAGTGAAAACCAGTATTTTAAAAATGTACAACTCTTTTCAATCATCTCAATGAATTTTTGTTATATATAATTTGGGCGCTAGAAATTTAATTATATGTGTAAGTTAATAGCCAATTTGAATATAGTCATTAAGATATCCTGATTTTTTATTAATTCTAGATGATGGAAAACCTACAAAGATACTTTATATTATATTTAGATATAAGTCTTCAATTTTAATCATAAATGCATTTTGATAGTTTTTTACTAATTACATCATTTTTTTCAGTATTAAAGACAGTTTTGTGCCACAGTGATATACATATTTCTTAAGATGCATATTGTGGTAGTCACCTAACCTGGTGTCAATTTGAGTGGAGTCTATCCTGTCAATCTGAAGATAGCCATTGAGACTTCAGTGTGGGTATGGACTTCTCTTGAGAATTCTGGGAACTCCAGTTCTTCCTTCTTGGAGGCAAGAGACAACTCTCTCTCAGTTTACTCCCGTGGAGACACTCTACTGACAAGACACAAGGCTGACTTCCATGAGACATTTTGGAGGAGAAGCCACATGGACCTACATGATGGAACCAAAGCTCTGAAGCCGGAAAAGTCACGTAGATACTCCTGCCAGTGCTGAGATGTTTATAAAACCACTGGATCCAAAGGCTTTCTTGGCCCCATGGCCTGTGACTGGCCTGTCTCATTACATGTGCCTCGTGAATCTGAGTAGGGCTAGAAATTGATATCAGATTTATGAGCGTGACCTCGACTAGGTTGGAATACTTTCTTAATACACTATCCCCCTTTATGTAAAACTGTCTTTTATGTACACATGTGTGTTTATGAATTTGTTTCTCTCCTCTACCTAGACTCACACACACACATATATTTTAAGAAGACAATTGGTTATTTTTTTATCTTCCTTCCATATTTGGTTGATTTGTGTGTTTCGTCTTTGGTTGGTACAGCCATTTCAACTTCCTATGGTTGCATGACTATTTAGAAGACACAAATTTCCCCATCTTTTACTTTGAAGACTATTTTATTTTTGAATTTAAAATGTTTCTTATGTAGATGACATATCATTTTAAAATTTTTGATCCTGTTATTCAAGGAATAATATTTTTCCTTTTGATTTCCTCTAGTCAGATAATCTTGACCTTTTTGCAACACTGGTTATTCCATTCACATTTAATTCTATTAATAAAGCAAATTAATGTCTGTCTTCCTCTCTTTTGCTGCCGCTCTATGAAGCAGGATGCAGTTTTTCAGGGACAAATCTCTCCTGCTAAAATGTCCAATTCCGGGGTGATACAAAGGGTTAACTCCTTAATGGTACACTAACTGGAAAAGTTAATAGTTTCAACTCATCCACTCTGGCACTTTAGAAGACAGACCTCCCAATCTGTTTTCCAAAGATCATTACCTTAAAGATTATATAGTGCAGTTCCATTGTGCACAAATGTGGTGCACTAATGTGATCAGTTTACACTAAAATAAACTTATAGGAAACTAATAGCATTTCACTACAAAGAATTTTTATCCCAAAATACCGCATTTTATCATCTTTTATCTTTTAAAGAGTTGAAGAAATGGCAAGAAAGGGGAACATATCTGACATTCTCTGGCTAAGCAAGCAGAAAGTAAAATCCAACTTCACATCTGCCAAAGGATGACTCCTATGAATCAAAGATCAGATATGTCATCACCTTCAGTCCCTCCCAGTGCACGCTATCTCTCTGCTGTATTCCATAATTTGTTGCGATGGAAGCACAGAACTCACAGACACAGCTCAGGCTTTTGTGACTAGTCATGACATTGTCCTTCTTCCTGCTTCTGAGATGGCCTAATTGGCGAAAGAAACCTATTAGTGTTTCACACATCCTGTTTGCAGGGTCCCACCGAACACTTGTCTGCCAGTTTGTCATACTGTGGTGGCTTGTGTGTTGCTGCAATTCTGGAAACAATGGCACTGGTATTTCAAATGTCATCAGGTCCACCCCAAATTGAGCAGGTTTCAGTGGAGCTTCCACACAAAGAACAGACAACAAAGAAGCACCTGGCTGCCCATTTGGGAGAAAACAACTGCTGAAAAGTTTATGCATAGCTTTGAAACACTGTCAGATACTGAAGCCCTACCAAATGGAGTGAGAACATTGTCAGAGATAGTGCAGAAAAGGCCCTTCAGGTCAGAGGGTACTCTAAATGTGACTGAAAAGGAACTGATTTCTCAGAGAGGAGTCAACCATGATGAAGTGAGTTGAGTTAAAGACTGTGAAAATGGAGCCTTGAGTTTTCATTTGCTGAAGAAGCACTATTCAAGAGAGGGAGAAACAGCTGCAAAAAAAATCTGCTAATGAAAATAATTTGTAATTGAAGAAAATTGTAATGGAAGAAAAATTCAATGGAGGTCATTGAAAATCAAATAGAACACAGAGGTTTCAACATGCCAGATATTAGTGAGCTGAAATGGACTGATAGTGGCCCTTTTGAATCAGGAAACTATATGATTTACTATCCTGGGAATAGCACAATCAAGAGGAATGGCATAACACTTATTCATTGCCAAGAAAACGTGCAAAATCAATCCTGATGTACAAAGCTGTCTGTGATAGGAATATATCTATCTATTTGCAAGGAAATCCAGGCAGCACAGCCACACTGAAATTTATGCACCAATCGCAAAAGCTAGTTAATAGGAAGTTGATGATGTTTACAAAGTCTTCAGTTTAAAATCGATCAAATGTGTCATAAAGATCCACTGATAATTATTGGCCTTTGGAATGCAAAATTTGGAAACAAAGAAGGAATAGTAGTTGGAAACTGTGGTCCTTATGAGGGAAACAAAGCTGGAAATCACATGCCAGATTTTACAAGATTAACCACTTGTTCTTAGCAAATACCTTCTTTTCACTAACGCATAAGGTGACTATAAACATGAACTTCTCCAGATGGAATGCACAGAAATTAAATTTACTACATCTGTGGGAAGAGTTGATGGATAAGCAAAAACCAGAGACTGGTTGTGAAACAAGCCATCAATTGTTTATATTTAAGTCCATGTTAAAGCTGAATAAAATGAAAACAAGTTCACAAAATCCAAAATATGACCTGGAGTCTCTGCCACCCGAAACTTGAGAGCATCCTGAGAAGAGGTTTGCTGCGCTGACCACTGATGACAGAAGGCACGGAGAGCTGTGAGATGAAGCCGAGAAGGGCATTCATAAAGAAAGCATAACGCCATTAAATAGCAGTAAATCAAGAAGGAATCACAGTGGATGGTGTCAGAAGAGACTGACTATTGCAGAGTAGCTAAAACAAATGGAAATCAGGATGAAGGCAAAGAGTTAAACATTTTCAAAGGCCAGCTAGAGAAAACAAAGTCAAATATTATAATGAAATGTGCAAATACCTAGAGTTAGAAAGCCAAAAAGAGCATGCCCCACAGATCTTCTAAAATATCTCAAAAAAAATCCAAGCCTTGAGCTTCAATCCTGAAAGAGAAAATGGATAAAACATTGAATGATGCAAGATGCATTCAAAGAATACCAAAGACTACACAAAGTCACTGTACCAAAAAGAACTAGCAGGCGCTCTACCATTTTAGGAAATATCATATAAGCAAGAACCAATGGTGCTGAAAGAAGTTCAAGCTGTACTGAAAGAAGTAGCCAAAAACAAGGCTCCAGGAAAGGATGAAATATCCATTAAAGGTTTTCAACACGCTGGTGAAGCACTGGAAGCACTCACAAGTCAAAGCCAGGAAATTTGGAAGACAGCCACTTTGCCAGCAGTGTGGAACAGATCCATATTAGTACCGATTCCAAAAAGCAGTTGTGACCGAACAGAACAATCAAATTATAGAAGAATATTATTGATATCACAAAAAAGTAATATTTTTTGTGGGCATCACTGCCCTCTGGTGGTCGTGGGAGTTACTGAGCACTGCTCCTGAGTGCTCCTGAGAGCACTGGATTTGAACCACCAAGCCCACGGGCTGCAGTCCCGCACTCAACCACTTACTTCACCGGGGCTCAGCCCGCAAGTAATATTTTGCTGAAGATAAATCAGCAATGGTTGCAGTAGTATATTGACAGGGAGTTGTCTGATTTCCAGGCCAAATTCAGAAAAGTACATGGAAAAAAGGGTTATCATTGTTGCTGTCATATAGATCTTGGAGCAAAGCAGAGGATACTAGCGAGAAAAATGTTGTGTTATATTCACTATGCCAAGGAAGGCATCTGAGTTTGTGCATCATAACAAGCCACGGGGAACTTTAGGAATAATAGGAACCTAAGAAAACCACTTCATTGTTCTCATGAGGGACTTAAAGGAATTGTGAAAACAGAATAAGGGAATGCATCATGGTTTAATATCAGGAAAGATGTACACCAGGGTTGTATCCTCTCACCATACTTATTCAACCTGTGTGTGAAGCCAGTCATCAGAGAAGCGGGATTAGATGGAGGTGAGTGCTGTGCAGATGACAGAACCTTGCTTGCTGAACTTGAGAACCTGGAGCACTTGCAGATGTATATCAAAGATTGCAGCCTTTAATACAAGTTATGACTCAAAGTAAAAAGATTAAAACACCCATAATTAGACTCATATGTAACATCAGAATAAATGGAGAAAAGGAAGAAGTTGTCAAGGATTCTGTCACGCTTGGATTCACAATTAATGTCCATGGAAGCGGTAGTCAAAAAAATCAGAGGACGAGTTTCAGCAGGACTATATGTGGCACAAGACCACTTTAGAGTACTGAAAAGTAAGGATGTTACCTTCAGTTGCCTCATATGCCTATGAAAATTGATATTGAATTAAGAACAAAGGAGAATTGTTGCGTTTGAACTGTGGTGCTGGATAAGAAAATTGAAAATACTATAGACCGCTAAAAGGACAAACTGCTTTGTCCTGGATGAAGTTCGACCCGCTTGTTCTTTAGTGGCAAGGATGATAAGATTTCATCTTGCATGCCTTGGTTATGCCATCAGGAGAAATCAGTCACAGGATAAGGACACCATGCTTAGTAAAGTGGAGAAGCAGTGAACGAAAGGAAAGTCCTCCAGGAGATCAATAGACAAACTGGCTGCAACACAGTGTTCAAGCCCAGGAATTATTGTGCGAAGGGCACAGGACTGTGAGATATGTTGTTCTGTTGTGCATGCAGATCGTTTTGGGTTGGCCCAGATTCAGTGATAGGTAACGATAGCAACAACCAACTATTTGGTGGAAATGTAGTAATGGACAAGAGAGTCAGGCCAAGTAAGTGCATGACAGCACAGGACCCTTTCTGGACAGTTTTCGAAACTTTACCACACACTCAGCTTTCTACCCCACCAGCAACAACTTGGGAAAAAGATGAGACTGTCCTCTAGTGAAGATACACAGTCTGAGAAGCCCTATGAATGGCCTCTGAGTTGGACTCAACTTGGTGGCACTGGATATGGTTTAATTTTTGGTTATTTTTGTGTAAGGTGTCTCAATAAAGATTTTATTTTCCTAAACTTAGAATCAATTGATACTGCCCTTCTTGTCATAATTCCTTCTAGTTTCTTCCATTTTGCAGAGAGTTCCCTGGTCCAGGACTAAGGTAGGATGTATTCTTAGTAAATTCTACCTTATTAGAAAGAGTGGTTGAAGCCTGGCACTTTGTTTTTCCATGGGGGATGGTCTGTTTTCCCATGAGGTTTGATCTGTTGAACAACAGGAAGCAAACAAATCTTTATCAAATAGCAAACAAATCTATTTCTTTGTGTATAAAAGTCATTTTCAAAGCAGGTATACAGAGAGAAATCCCAGGAGTATTGGAGTGGAGTGTGTTAGAAACCTTTATCTGGTTTCTAAGTGGTGGAGGCCATGATCTGAGGCATCAGATGATGCAGCATAAAGGCCACAGGACAGATAACTTGAGGTTAGAGGCCAAGGCAAATAGACAGTGAACTAGAATAGAAGAGCAGCCCTGAGACTCTGAGAGCGAGCAATGGGCTGGCTTCCTGGCCCACAGAAGCAGGGGTCCAGGAGGCATGGGGCTAAGAGGAGTATAAATGGAGAAAGACTCCACTACTGACTGAAAAGAGGGGTTGCTGTGGGCCAAAGATTTTATCCTTACTGTTACTGATCATGACTTGTAGTAACTTGTTAATTTCCTTAAGACCCCCCTTCATCATATTATCTGTGAGTTCTGTGTAGTTATTGCAACATATTATCTAGCCCAAAATTGAAGTAGTGTGCTTCAGGAGCAATGGCTGCTGTAAAAAGAGGTCAAGAGTCAGGGTAAAGGTATCTCTTACCTTTGTCTCCTGGCAATAGGAAAGCCAGAAGAGGTCAGATATGAAATTGAATCCTCAGTGTATAATAGCAGTAAAAATTATTACTTGAGTATGCAATATACAATATACCTTATGAACTAATTCAACAGCAACCCTTCAAACAATGTATGGCAATGTTTTTGTGTATTAAATAAAATGAATGAAAAGGTCTATGTCTTATTAGTCTTTAAAGCACCAATACCTCACCTTGCCTAGTTCACTTCTTCATAATTATCATATGCATATTCAAATTTTATTGACTACTTAAGAATGTCGAGCGACCTACCTAGGTTCATGAAGTGAGTGTTGAAGGCATGACAAGCATGATACATGCTTTAGGTGTCACTTGAAAGAGAACTAATAAATAGTTTATAGTAAGGACTGCAGTTCCCATAGAAAGCTGTGAGAGATCATTTATCAAGTTAGAAAAAATACGTTACTTTTGCAAACTTCAAGGATCAAGGAAGGAGCCCTACTGGTGAAGTGGTTATGCTTTGAACCACTAACTACGATGACAGGAGTGCAAGTCATAAGCTGAGGCATTCTACCCACAGAAAGATGGAAAGTCTTGGAAAGCACAGGAAAGCACAGGAACATGAGTTGAAATCCACTTGCTGGCAGTGATTTTGCTTTCTTGTAGCTCAAAGTAACACACTTGATCATGTCCCCTGCATCTGTCTGTAGAGACAGTAGGCAGGCGGACAGAGACACAAATGTTGTGCTATTTAGCCTGAGTCTGTTTGAGAGCATTCATGTTAGTGTGGTTATCACCAATGACTCAAGAGGTTTGGAAAAGCAGACAGATGGAACTCAGACTCTGTCCTTCTTACATTTCACTTTGAGGTAGATTGCCTCTAGGGTGCTCTGACAGTTCATGTGGCCATCTCTCCACTTCTCTACCCACTCTGGCTGATCCTGAAAAGATCTGCTCCTCTTCTTTTTTTTTTAATGTAATTTTATTTAGCTCTACTCCTCTGAGGGCAGAAATGACTACCAGCTGTGTGATTGTATATGCATGATTGACCATAGACAACAGCCATATTCAAGTACACTACTCCCTAGGGAAAAGACAGTAAATGACTCATTCTCCCATACCACTATATCCTGAAGCTTGGGGTCTGCTCTACTGAATGGAGAAAGAGAAGAAACTAAACAAGAAATATAAAAACTCTTAGTATATAATAGATTGTTATCTATGATGGCATGTAAGGTGCAATTGCAATTTCCATATAATGACAGAATGCGTTAAGGACAACATCAGTGAGCTTTACTTATATTTTGAGCTGATGTAATGGTAAATTTATCTAAAAGACAGGTTTTGGGTGTTCAAGCAGGTGTGAAAATTCATTCTACAGTTAGACCTAGAAACTGAGATGTTTCTGAATGTGTTTAAATCTCCAATCATTTCCCTAATGGTTGAGGGCTTGTAACACCCAGAAATTTGTATATAATGCAGCTCAGATGAAAATAACTACAGAAAAAAGAGAAAAAACTATGAAATTGGTAAAAATGGGATAAATGCTATTTTTGAGTGAGTTTTAAAGTCCTGTAGAATTAACAATTCTTGATCTGAGTTTGAAATGAATATAGGTATTTCACAAGATTATAGAAAAGTTCTTTCAACTGAGTAGAAGAGAGGATTAAATATAGATATAAAAGTAAGCAAGATTGTTGATAATAGATGGTTACTAAAATTATCAGGAAGGAATAAATGACAATTAGAAGTGATAAATAAGTGTAGGTCAATATAAAACACTGTAAGAAGCCCTTTGCTGCATTGTGTATATAACATTGGGATGCTAAAATCAAGGTTGATGGTTCAAATCCCCCAGTAGCTCTGAAGCAGAAAGATAAGACTGTTCCAGTAAAGATGTGTAGTGTTGTAAATCACAGTACTTTTAAGAATTTGAATCATATCTATGGCAGTAAATTTGGTTGGTAAAAGATTACTGTGTTTGATTTTCATCAAGAAGTGGTTAGTGTCCTGTGAACTTTTAGCAAGCAAGGTTGTGGGATCTGCATGACAACAAGTTGTTAATGGCTCTTCCTCCAATCATTTTATATATATATGTATGTATACATATATATTCCAGTAATTGGTATTATTTGCTTGGTAAACATAAAGTATAGCAAAGCACAAAATTCTGATTATATCCTTTCTGATTTTTAAACTAGAAACAGTTTTATTTACTTTAGACATTTGATCAGGAGACTTCACCCTTGGAGAAGGACATCATGCTTGGTAAAATAGATAGTAAATAAAAGCGAGGAGGAATCTTTATGGAAGTGGATTGACACAATAGCTGGAGCAATGGCCTCAGGCCCAACAACAATTATGGGGAGGGTACAGGACTGGCTAGAATTTTATTCTGTGCTACAAAGGGTCTATATGAGCTGGAATTGTTTTGATAGCACCTGTGTTAGGCAAGTTCCTCTAGAAAAACAAAACTTGGACACACACATATATGAAATACCTTGGCTAATAAGTCCATACAACAGTACAGGAGGGCTCAGTCCAATGCACTTTTCTGAGACAATTAATATACTGAAGGTTCTTCCAATTCATACAGGCTAGGCCTAGTCCAAGGTCCAGGAAGCAGACAGCAAAGTGGCTGGTGGGAGATGCCACGTCAACCTCAGGCAGCAGACATGGCAAGGTGGGGTGGCAACAGCAGGAAACTGCAATGTCTGGCAGAGATCAGTAGCACAGCATTGGAACATAGCTGGTCCCAATGGAGACTCAAGGTGTAGCAATGCAGGCCATGGGTCACATGATCCCACATGATCCCTCAAGGTTGGCTTGATCCACAGGAGTGCCACACCAGGTTAGAGCAGAGTAGCTAACTCAGGCAGCAGCATGATAGTCCAATCACCAGGGAGAAAGAGGCTGGCCTTGGAGCGCCATTTATTTCTGTTGCCATCCAATCAAGCTGCAGCCTGATTGACAGGCTAATCTTTGGTCATATGTTCCTATGAGAGTTGTGTTGGCACAAAAAACCCAACCTGGCACTTTAGCACAATAACCTTAAGCACATTGCCTGTGTTATTCTGGGTTGAATAGTGAAACAAACCTAGGAGCACACATGAATGTGCAAGAGAGAGCTTTATGTCACAGAGCAATTGCATATTGAGGAAACATCCCAAGCCAATCAAGATCAAGTCAATAAGTCTGATATTAGCCCATATGTCTGACACTAGTCTGTACAGTTCCCTTCAGATTCACACAGCACATGCAATGGTGCCGAATGCAGGATTATCGCATGGCCAGTGGGTGAAGAGGCTTGTGGATCCAGTGGCAGTGGAAACATCTCAGCCCTGGCAAGGGTCTCTACATGGCTCCTCAACAGGAAGGTGAAGCAGAGAGAGCATGACCCTCCTGCAGAATCCTCATGTCCACCAGGAGGTAGCATCAGGCTGTGACCTGAATGACAGGCTAAACTCCTTCCCTTTACTCTATTTATCAAGTTGACATGAAATTATGTAGCAACCACACACTGCCCTTGGCCTGATTCTGACTCATCCTGATCCTTTAGGTCAGAGTATAATTGTCTGATAGGATGCCTAAGGCAATAAGTCTTTATTTTTTAACCATATCCTTCTCCCTTGGAGTGACTAGTGTGTTTTTTAACCACTGACCTATTATGTAACATGAAATACTTTTCCACTGTTATGCCAGGGCTACTTAACAATAGAGATTGTGTGTAAGTGTTAATAGTTTGTTCTGTTTTCTTACAGAACACCTGATATTTTTAAGTGATCACGTCTATGTAAATATAAAATCAATTTTGCATATAGTACTATGCCTTGACAGGATTTTGCTCTGATGTGGGTCACTGTTGTTCTGAACAGACTTGATGGCGCCTAACAACAACTGTTTATATTGACTGCATAATTAACAAATAAGACACCACAACCCACCAGTTGCTTTTAGTGAGGGAATGAATGATTAAGTCACTCATAGCTATCAGGGATAATAGTTTCAAAGATGTAAAATGCAAGTGGTTATTTTAGGCGTAAATGATTTGTCCTAGTCCCAAACCACTTTTTGTTAATAATATGCAAATTCTTTTTGGGGAAGTACTTTCTTTCCCATTGTAAATTCACTCAAAAAGTTAATTAGAACACTTTCTTTTCCTTAAGATAGGAAGGAAACTATGATTAAAAATGAGGACAATTATCTGGAAAGTAAACTTTGAAAATCATGGCATTTATTCATTATAATGAGTTTTTCTTGGAAGCCTTGATCACAAGCTCCTGAACATATTCAAGTTTACTGCAGGCCCATTTTTAAAAACCAAGTAGAATCTCTTAAAGTTTCTTGAAATTGTCATTTCTCTTGTCATTTGTTTTGAAATAGAGTATAAAAACTACAACATTTAAAAAATAAGGTAGATTATTCAAGCTATGTAATAATGTTTACATTCGATTAACAAATTAATATTTTTAAGAAAAATTCTTCAGTCCATATCTCCAGTTTCATAAGTACTAGCATTATTTTTCAAATTAAGTAATAGGGTGACATTTCAAGTGATGAACTCTTTCTACCCTAGTTTCCTGAAAGGCGTTTTGTACTTGAGCACATTCTGTATGTTACCATAATTAAGTCTGACAGAAACTTGATAGACAATACAAGCAAGTAAAGGTTGCAATAAATCTTTCTCTCTTTCTTCTCTAAAATACAAATGGCATCTAAACGGTCACCTCACATTTAGAGGAAAATCACAATCTATAACCTCTGAACCATGCTCATAATGGCACAGTGCCAAAGTTATCACTACTAATTGAGAAAATATAGCATAAAATTACTGGAAAAGCATAACTAACTAATATTTAAAATTGTGAGAAACTTTAATTATAAGAGCAGGCAACAGAAGTGCAAGTATTATTTAGAAAATAACTATATAGACTGTGATGGAAGTGAGTAGGAAGAGAAAAATAAAACAGAACAATATTTTTTAAGTTAGAAAAATTAAATGGCATAGCATTGATGATATTCAAATGAAGGAGCTAGAACGCGATCACATTTAAAGTGTTATGTTTCAGAAAAAAGATATTCGAGACTGACTACAGTGTATGGTAGCGTGCCTCATTTGTTTTGGTATCAAGTGTGTGTTTAAGGTGATCCGGTGTAGGTCCTTGCCGATTTCTTCCCCATCACTATCATTGCTGCACTTAAACAATGAACAATTGAGGGCTGAGCCCCGGTGGCACAGTGGTTGAGTGCGGCACTGCGACCCACAGGGTTGGCGGTTCAAATCTGACAGCAGCTCTCCAGGAGCAAGACTGGGACACCTACTCTCACCAAATGGCAGTGATGTCCCCCCAAAATAAAGAAAAATAATAATAAATGAATAATTTATTTTGTCTTGCATGCAGTTTAAGTCTTAAAGTGTTTCCTTATTGTAAATGTAACTTTCGTGTTAACCTATAACTAGTTGGCCTGGAGTGAATTCCAACACATACAGCTGTAGCGACAGAGTGAAACTGCTCCCCACAAGGATTTCCAGTGACTGAATTCTTAGTAGCAGATCTTTCTTCGAAAATGCCTTGAAGTGGACTTGAAATGATGACCTTGCAGGTGGTAGTTAGGCTTATTAATTAATTGTTAGATTCCCTTTAATTAGTTATCAGATTCCCTCTTTCTTTCAGACATTCTGTTTGGTCAATTCCATAGCTATCAATTATGAAAATTGGAACCATGTCCTTAATACAAAAACTTAATTGAAAATATGTCAGTAGTCTTCTATTCTTCACAACTACAATTTCATGAGTTTATTTATTTATTGTTTCCAGAAATATGAGTAGTCCAACAACAGTGACTGTTTTCAATTGCTTTATCTATTGTAATCATTAAAGGTTCATGTATTCTAGTGAGTACAATCTCCATTTTCCATAAAGGTAGTGCAAATATGCATGCTAACTGAAGTTCTAAAGCTTTCACATTCTTTGTTTATCATATACTCATTTATAATTTTTAACATTGTTAAGATGAAGACATGTCCTCCAAAGTGCTTTATTTATAAAGTATATCACAAATGAATAACTTCAATAACCAGAATTTATTATTTACAAATAAGAATACTAGAAGTTAAAAATCAGGACACCACAGTCAGGGAAGATACTCTCTCTCTCTTGGCTCTGGGGTTTCCTGACTCCTTCCAATATCCAGGAATTGGTATTTCTTGCAGCTATCCATTCAACTTCTCACCAATCTTTCCCGAGTCTGGAATAATCTCAATGAGTCCAAAGGATACCTTCTGCTCCAAACTGCTTTTTTCTTTCTTGGTGATAGTATGGTCTCTCTGATTCTTGCTCTTTAAATTTCTTTATGTCTCTAAAGAGATTAACTTAAAAGAAAACTTAAACATGTAGATTCCATCTTGCTTCATTAGTATAATGATCTGTAATATATTTCATTTAATATGAAGAGGTTTGGAAACACAACACAAAAGACAATTACATGAGGTCATAAAACAAAATAATTACAAAATACTTAGAATCATGGCATTGCCAAGTTGACATATTTACAGAGATACAATTTAATTTTTGTCACTAAGATTGATAATTTAGTACAAGAAAAATTACTTTATATTTTGTTTGATTAAAGTTTAAGACAATTTTAAAATATTTTATTTTGAAATAGGTAGGCATATACATAGCAGCTCACCATGTTTGCATTTAACAATCTCAACAACTTATCAAAGCTACCAATGACTTTCCATAATGCCCTCTATTTTCCTAATCTCCCTCTCAAACCAATAAACTAAATTCACTGCCATTCAGTTGATGCCCACTCATAAATTCCCTGATAGGACAGGGCAGAAGGACTCCTGAGTTTCTGACACTGTAACTGACTGTGGGTGGAGAAAGCGCCGCTTTCACCTGTTTGGCTGCTGCTGTGTGTGTTTTCTTTTAAAAATAATTATATTGGCATATAATTCACATATCATACAATCAGATCATTTAATCATATTAGATTCAGTTGTACAGTCAATTTCAGAACATTCCCTTCTAGTAGCAAGGTTCTTTTATGAAAAGAATTTTATTGGGATCTCTTACAGCTCTTATAACAATCCATACATCAATTGTGTCAAGCATATTTGTACATATGCTATTATAATTATCTTCTAAACATTTCCTTTTATTAGAGCCTTTGGTATCAGCTCCTCTTCTCCCCCACACATATTGTGGCCCCTTGATAAGTGATAAGTTACTATTATTTTCATATCTTACACTGACTGCTGTCTCCCTTCCCCAACGGGTTCTGTTGGTTGTCCCCCTAGTGGTATGTGTGTGTGTGTCTTTATGTGTCAATCATTGTGATTGGTTCCCTCTTCCTCTGCTTCTCTCTCCACCTCCTTCTACCCTCCTGGTATCACTACTACTTCACTGGGGGCTTGGCTGGAGTAGGTGCACAGGTACAAATAAGAAATAAGAAGTCACACAGAATCCAGGCACAGGAATGGAAAACCCACTAGGGGTGGTTTTTTAACTGCCCATCTTGCAGAGTGCAGTCCGACATGTGTTTATGCATTATGCCACTAGAATGTAATCTTCCCTTTTGTCCACATTGACACCGGGATGCATTCTAGTCGATTACTCCCCCTTCTCTTTGTAGTTGATTACTCCCCCTTCTCTTTGTTCCACTTGAACCAAAGATAAGCCTCAAGCTGTATTTCTTTTGGTATGAAAATAATATATATTAAAACAAAAAAAAAATTCTAAGCTTGGATGAGCCCTGGTAGCCTAGTGGTTGGGTGCGGGACTGCAGCCCACAGGCTTGACAGTTCAAATCCAAATGATGCCACCAAAAAAAAAAAGAAAAGAATATATATTTAGGTATATATTACTGATCTGAGACAATATTTATCCCATAGTGATCAAATAACTTCACTCAGCATATTATCTTCAAAATCTATTGATGCCCCTGTGGTGGTGTAAGCATTACACAGCTGGCACGTGGCACACTGGTGGCTTCTCCACATGGCTTGCCTAGAGTTGCATCAGGGTGAGGCCACGTGGCTTCTTCTCAGGGATGTATTGAAGGACGTGAGCTTTGCCAGCTGACACAGGAGACTGGAGAAGGCAGCTGCACCCTAATCCAACCATGACAGTGCAAGAGACATGAGAACTAGAAAGGCGAGGCTCATGGAGCCATTTATCTCTTCACCCTTTCGTTAATCTCACATGTGTTTATCAGCCAGGGTGCCACAATCAACCTTGACAATCTCAGCACCATTTGTTGAAGAAACATTTTCATACACTTTGTTCTTTCTTAGTAATGCTTTGCTTATCCTTGGTTTATTTCATTGTTGTATAAATTTGGTGATTCATTTACTTGATCTTTAAAGAGTGATGTTTGGATTTGGATAGTTATTGGATTGTTTTTATAGATTGCTTTGGGTAGCATTGATATTTTCAAAAAATTAAATCTTCCTATATACCACCACTCCATTTATGTGCCTCTATTGGTTTCTTGTAGTAGTGTTTTGTTGCTTTCTTTGTATAAGTCTTTCATTTTTCTGGGTAGGCTTATTGCAAAGTATTTCATCTTTTGAATAGCTATTGTGAGTGGCATTGTTTGCTTGATATTCTATCCAGAGTTCTTCTTGATTGTATACAAGGATTTTTGAATGTACTCTGACACATTGCTAAATCTTCAAGTGATTTTCAAGCACTTTCTTGTTAATTCCTTGAGATTCTCTACATAGAAAATAATAAGTGCAAATAGGGAGAGTTTTACATCTTATTTTATCATGTAAATCCATGTTAGTTCTTTTTATTGTTGAATAGCTCTGATGCTCCGGTACAATACATGGTAGGAGTGATAGCAAAGCACCAGCTTGTTGGGAATGCTTTCACATTCTCTTCAATGAGCAGATCTGAGGTGTTACTTTTGAATGTGTTGACTTTATTATGTTGAAGAATTTCCCTATTATTTTGTTGAGGGTTTTTATTTGGAATACAATCTGATTTCTTTCAAATGCTTTTTCTGCATCAATTAATATCATCATGTACTTTGTTTTCCCTTTTGTTTTATTTATATGGTGGATTGTTTGATTGTTTTTCTAATGATGAATCATCCTTGCATAGCTAGATATAAATGCCACTAGATTATGGTGCATTTATATATACTAGTTGGATACTGTTGGCTAGGATTTTGTTTAGAATCTTTGCAACTTCTTTCAAATGGAATATTGATATATAAATTTCTATTCTAATAATATCTTTGACTAGTATTGGCTTCATGATTGGGCCTCTCTTTTTCTATATTCTAGAATAGTTTGAGTAGAATTGATATCCAGAGTATATCTCATCACTGTCTCTTGAAAACAAAAGGGGATATGAATATTAGGAGTGGTTCCACTGCTACTGTGGGTTGTGCTGGCAGTTTATCAAAAGAAGAAGGAGAAAGGAGAGAGAGAGAGAGAGAGAGAGTTTGATTGCTATTTAGTGCCCTTGACCAATAGTGACAAAAGCAAATTAAACACTGCCTGGTCCCATGCCATCCTCATATTTGTTCCTATGTTTGAGCCAATAGTTGCAACCACTGAGAAAATCCATCACAATTAGGGCCTTCCACTTTTTTCTGTCCCTCTGCTCTAGCAAACATGATGCCCTTCTTCGAGGACTGATCTCCTTGACAGCTTGTCCAAATATAAAATTGTACCATCCTTGTCTCTAAAGAACACTCCAGTCATTACCTTTGTCCTTTTAGCAGTCCATCATATTTTCAATATGCTTACTCAGCACCATAATCCAAATGAATCAATTCTTCTTTATCTTATTTAATGTGAAAGTTTCACATGCATATGAGGCAAAATAAAATGCCATGGCTTGGGTCAGCTATACTTTAATCCGTAAAGGAGCATCCTCCATTTTCAAGAAGCTTTGTGCCACAGATTCACATAATACAACCGATCTTTTGATCTCTGGACTTATGCTTCCATGAGCATGGCTTGTGGATCCAAACAAGACAATATAATTAGCAATTTCAGCCTATTCTCCCTTCATCAGGAGGGTTAGTGATGTTTGAGTATTTATTAATTTCATCCATGTAGAAATTTGTAATATTTGATCTTCATCAGCAAGTGCTTCATGTCCTTGCTTTCAACAATTAAGGTTAGGCCTACTGCACATCAACTGTTGTTAATAAGCAATCTTCCAAATCTTATGCCACATTCTTCTTCATATAAGCCAGATTCTCTGATTATTTTTGCATAAAAGTTGCATAAGTAGAGTGAGAGGTTATAACCCTGTCACACGTCTTTCCAGAATTTAAACTATGCAATATTCTGTTGTTCTGTTTCCACAACTGCCTATTGATCCATGTACAAATTCTCCATGATCACAATGAAGTATTCAGGAATTTCCATTCTTCTCAAGGTTATCCACAGTCTGATGGAGTCCAGTCAAATGGCTTTGCATAAGCAACAAAATAAAGGCAAACATATTTATGGTATTCTATACTTTGAATCAACAGCTATCTGACATCAGCAGTGATAGCCCTTGTTTCATGTACACTTTTCAACCTCTTGTAGCTCCCTGTCAATGTTGTGCTGCAACTGTTGTTTGATTTATCTTCTGCAAGATTTTCATTGGAATCAGTGACACTGTTGCAGCATTTGAACATCCCCTTGAGTCACCTTTTATTGGAATGGATAAAAATATGGCTCTTTGGCACAGACAAATAAGTGTTTCCTATTCTTCATCAGCTTATTGAAACATTTCCATCGATATTCCATCAAATCCTGGGGCCTCATTTTTGGATAATGCTTTCAGTGATGCTTGAACTTCTTCCTTCAGTAACTTTGATTTTTGCTCTTGTTCTAATTCCTGAATTTCAACTGGGTCTTGTTAGTTCAATGTCTCTGTGTGTTCTTTCAAGCTTCTCTTGTTTGATCCATTTCAGACTAAAGATGTTGGTAAATTCTTTATTTTCTTCATCACTATCTTTTGTGTAGGTTCACAAGTTCATATAACAAAATTATTGATTGCATTTCCTTAAAGGTAGATAGACATAAACCTATCACCGACAGCATTGTATTTCAAAATTGATTTTGCAATGTCCAACAAAAAAAGAAGTTTATGCCATTCCTCTTTATTGTGTTATTTCTAACTCAGTAAATCATCGATTTTCTGATTCCAAGTAGCCAATCCCAGTCCATTTCAGCTCAGTAATGCCTAGGATAAGCATCTTTCTGCATTCTATTTTATTGTTGACCACTTTAAAATTTCATAGATTAATAGTTTGCACATTCCATCTTCTTTTCATTTGTAGGTTTTTACAATTGTTTCACCCTATCTTGAGTCCTGTCCCTTAAGCAAGTAAGGTTCCAAAGACACTACTCCCACAGGCTTGCCCCAATTTGTACTGTTCTCTGTATTGCCTTCTTCTGGGGAAGAGGTCGTCATAGGATGGCTTGAGATTGGCCCCATTGTCCTCTCTGTTAATTCACTGTCCCGTGCCAGGGTTTTGCCTCAAGCCTTGGTGCTATTTGATGGTGTCTGGTCCCTCTCTCCCTTTCTTGTGGAGGGAACATTAGTACCCTGATCCTCATCACCCTCGTTTTTTGTTTTTTTCTTCCCTCTCTCTTTTCCCCTCCTTTTTGTTGGCTGCCTGTGGTAGTTACATAATCTAATGTTAAGTTGGGACTTGAGAAGGGTAAGAGTAAAAGGAAGAAGCCTAGTCTGTCAATTGGATCATAACCAATGAAGTCTCTGTTGGACATGACCTCCTGAGAATTCTGGGGGTTCCTGATTTTCCTCCTTGGAGGTGGGAGCGTCTCTCTCTCTCTCTCTCTCTCTCTCTCTCTCTCAGCTCAGTCTGTAGAAGACACTCTATTGACAAAACACATGGACCTACACTAGTGTCCTCAGTGGGTGAAGTCACGTGGAGACCCCACCAGCACTGTGATTCTCAAACCGCCACTGAATCCAAAGACTTTCTACCCACTGGTCTGTCATTGTCCTGCATTCGGCATCATTGCATGTGTCCTGTAAGTCTGAAGAGGACTTTATAGATCGCTATCAGAAATATGGGTTAATATCAGACTTATGGACTTGTACTGGAATGAGTTGGGATGCTTTCTTAATGTATAAATACCCTTTAGGTAAAACTCTCTCTTATAATCCTGTGAGTGACTAAAGATTTCTTTCTCTAGTCTACCCCAAGTAACACACTGTCATACACATCCCTGAGTTGGGTCAGACCCAGTCAAAGTACCTGGACCTCAATGCAGGATTAATGCACTAAGTAGCTTATTCTCTATGCTCATTGTGCTCTTTGAATTTACTTTAGTGGATTCATGTTGTTCTTTTCCTTTTGTGCTTGGATAACTTTACTTAACATAATTTCCTTTAACTCGTCCCATGAGACAATGTGCTGCTTGCATTCGTTGCTGCTTTTTAGGGCTGCATAATACTTCATTATATGTATATATCAGTGTTTTTAACCCATTCATTAGTTGATGGAAATTTACATTGTTTCCAGGCCTTCATGATGTGAACAGCCCCACAATGAACTTTGGGGCACATATGTCCGGTCTTGGTCTGTTGCTTATTTCTTCTGGATATATACCCAGCAGAGGGATTTCTGGATCATATGGTAGCTTGATTTTCATTTGTTTTAGGTATCACCAGATTGATTTCCATAGTGGCTACACATAGCTACACACAACTAGCAGTGCATGAGAGTTCCTATCTCACCACTCTCTCCAACCCTTGTTGCTTTCTGATTATTTGAATTGAGCTATCGTTGAGAGTTTTCGGTAGTATTAGTAATTTTAATTTGCATTTCCCTATGGCTAATGGTTGGCAACATTTTCTTGTGTGCTTATTGACAAATCAGATTTCCACTCTTGTGAAAATTCAGTTCTTTTGCCTGCTTCCACAATGGGTTCTTCGTTTTTTCTTATAGGCTAGCAAAGTATAGTATATTTTGGTAATAGACCCATTGTCTTTTGTGTCATTGCAAAAGATGTTTTCCCAGTGTGCATAGGTATGTTATCTTCACTATGTCATACTTGGCAATTTCTGCCTCCTCTGCTTTTTTTGGTCCTTCCCTATTTCCAATAACTTATGCATTTTTGGTCCATCCCTATTTGCAATAGCCTATGGTATGGGTTCGGATAGCCTGGATTAGTGTTTTTAGGCTTGTCTCAGGTCCCTTATTGATGTCCCCAATAGTTTGGAGTTTTACTTCAAGGTTTGCAATCCACCTCGACTTTAGTCATCCCTCATTTTTTCTGGGGGTAGATATCCATTTAATTTTTCCAGCATCATTTGTTAAAGAGAGTGACTGATTCTCATTTAGTATTTTGGCACTCTTATCGAAGATCAGGGCCATTGTTCTGATTATCTGTTCTGATTATCTTTCATACCAGTACCATGCTGTTTTGACCACTCTGTATAATGTGTTAAAGTCAAAGAGTTCTCTACTAACTCTGGGCTTTTTTCCCTCTCCATATGAAGTTGGTAGCCAGTTTTCCCAATTTCTTGAAAAAGAATATTGGTATTTGTATTGGGAAAGCATTAAATTTATATAGTGCCTTGGGTAGGTTTGACATCTTTACTACATTGAGTTTTCCAATCCAGGAGCATGGATTATTCTTGTTTGTGGAGGTCACTTTTGGTTTTTTTAAATAGTGCTTTGTAGCTTTCCTCCAATTTTACATAGTATACAGGTCTGGTTATGTCATGCACACATATTTTATCATCTGTTAGGGGACATAATATAATACATACCATAACTTTTTAAAAGAATTTTCAAAATATCAACTAAATATTTAACATTAAAATCAAAGACATTGGAGTTTATTAGTATTATAACTTGCCCTCTTGACACTAAATTTCCTAGATATCAATAATCGATATTTTAAAGTTACATTGGACTGACCCCGGTGGCATAATGGTTGAGTGAGGGACTGTGGCCCACAGGCTTTGCTGTTCAAATCTAGCAGCGGCTCTCCATGAGCAAGGCTGGTTAGCTCCCACAATAACCAGAGGGCAGTGATGCCCCCCCCCAAATAATTAAATAAATAAATAAATAAAATTCCATTAAAATTAACTCTTATGATGGATACCTTAAAATACAACAGGATATATTTTCCAGAAGATTTTGAGCTTGATGTAACATTTATACACTACCTTAATGGTATTCAGGCACTGATATCTCTGCACTATAGTTATCTATTTCTAGGTTTTGCCTTTCTTAGGTCTCACACACAAGAAAAAAACAGCAAAATAAATGAAAATATTTTTATTTCTATTGAATCTGGTAAATATGAAATGAGGCACAGAGATAGGTCAAATCTTAGGTCAAATCTTACAAGACTTTCTTATTTCCCCTTGTCATTTTAACATCATTTTATTTAAGAATCCTAGTTTATCACTTTACTAAGGAGTCACATTTACCCTAAGGAAAAAAATCCAGACAGGCTTTTTTCCTAATCTTTTGTCTCCTTTTTTATCTAGTTCTTTTCCATTTGGGCTCATTTCAAAATGATTTTTCTTTTTCAAATTGTTAATGACTTTCACATTTTGAAATTGTAATTGAGTTAGTAAAAGTTTTTTATCAACTAGGCCAATAAGTGCACATGGGATTAACTGAAGGGCAGAGAGATAAATGGTTCTTATTAAGCCTCGAATTTCTTATTTTCGGGACTTTTGCTATTCCATGGCCCCTCGTGGACTTTCTCTTCTTTGTCTAGCCAGAGATCAGATAAACCACACTGTTTTCTTGGTTGCTTTCTAGGAAAAACTACAGTAAATATGAAAATCGAAAGCTTGTAAGCCCACTAGCTTTCAGCCATCAAAGTTTGATCTTTATATGGATTTAGGCCACAACTTCAAAGAAAGCTTTGAAAAGTTATGCCCTACCCAGTGCTTTGGAGTACTCAGGGATCAGTGGTCTTTGTCAGAAGCTAGAAAAATCTGAATCCATGAAGAAAACTCCTTTCTAAAAGTTTCAGAACTCTTTTCTGAATCTTAAAGGGAGCCTGAGGACAGGCTGAACCACTAGCTAGGTAACCACTTAGACCTAGTTTTTGAGGCAAAGTGGGAGAAATGCAAGAAGTAAGATACGGGTTGAGTTTGGCCACTGGTACCTGTGAACTTGATTTATAGGAAAAATAGAAGAAGAGAGTAGGTTGACTAGTCTAAAGTTCATTATCAAGAAAAAGGGCACTAGACTTGCTAAGTATTTGTGAAAGCACATGGTCTAAAGGTAAGGTGACAAAGGCGCACCCAGACGAGACTGAGTGAGGCAGCCCTCATTGAGTTTACCAGAACCTAAACAGATGAAGAGATTTTTGAGCCTGTGAACTGGTGCTTCTTGTTGTAGATTTTATGAATGGTCTGTCCTGAATTGATTTTGCTTATGGATACAGATTTCACAAGGTTCCAACTGGAGTGAACAGTCTTCACACTGAAAAATATGTTTGTCTCTTCAGAGCATTGGGTTGATGTAAGTGGGCAGTAGAGAAATTGGATACCCAAAATTGGAGGGATAAAGGCATGAAGTGCTTTGTTTACAAACTTCCATAGGTGGGAGAAATATATTCATGGGATCATAGGATTAAGGTGTAGGTGTTACTTAGCTGCAATTGTTAGGCTAAAGAACTTTTTTTCAGGTGCCAAATAGACAAGGGATGGATTGAGATAGTTAAGTTTGATTGTACAAGTCTGGCCAATAAACACATGTGAGACTACCTGAAAGGTCGAGAAATAACTGGCTCAGTGAGCCCCACCTTTCAAGTTCTCGGGTCTCCTACTCTCTGATGATCAGATCAATGTGTGACTGCCTTAGCAAATTCCCTGCTTCAGCTGGCAAGGCTCACTTCCTGTGAGATATCCCTGAGGAGAAGTCACATGGATCTACCCTGATGCAGCCCTGGGTGCTGGAGTAGCCTCGTGGAGGCCTCTGCCAGAGTTGAGATGCTTAAATGCTCACTGATTCAGCTTTCCTCCTGTAGTCAGCATCATTGCATGTGTTTTGTGAAGTTCAGGAGGACTTTGTAGATCAGTGTTGGACATATGGGCTAATGTTGTACTTATGGGCTTGGAATGGACTGGGTTGGGATGCTTTCTTAATGTGCACTTACCATTTATTTAAAACCCTCTTATACATATGAGTATATGTGGATTTGTTTCCCTAGTTTACCCAGACTAACAAAGTAGTTGTTGATTTGGTTGAAACCTCATTTAGTTTTATAAAAACACTAAGTTTTTGCTTGTATGAAGCTGGCAATCAACAGTGCATAGAAAATTATTTTTAAAATAAGAATTTTAATAAACAACAGATATCTTTTTTTAAATAGTTATGTTCACAATTTACATTATACACTGTTTAGTGAGTCCTTCAGTTTGAAGAAATATACTACACTAATCAAATTAAAATCCTTTTCTGCATTTGAAATATTATTTTATTAAATTTAAGTGCTAATTATTCAAGATTTTGACAAAGATCAAGAAATGATAATAGATTAAAGCCAACTCATACTCTCATTTTGGTAATTACTTGTCAACTCTCTTAACATTTGCTTACTTCAATGTAATGAAAGATAATGTTCTCTATATGAAAATATCAAGGATTTAATTCATTATAAAATCACTGAACACTGGAAAGTTGTTAAATTTGTCCTTCTGTGGCAGTCATGTGTTTATGTTAATTTCATGATTGAGATGTAATGGTGGAGTCTAGCCTGTTAATCTGGAGATAGATATTGAGTAGCCAAGGAGGCCTCTGTGTGGGCCTGGCTTTCTCCTGATATGCCTGGCATATCTCACAATATATCCCTCGTGACGATGAGAAGCTATCTCCCGAGTTCTTGGGATTTAGTCTCAGAGATGATTAATCATGGACAAGACAAGATGGCAGTGTCTGAGGAGCCAGAAAAGTCACACGGCTTTGCCCTGATGGAGCCAGATCTCTGAAGCTGGAGCGGCATGCTGTTGATGGACCCTGAGCCCTGGAAGCGAGGAGCCATGGGGAGACAGACCCCGGGATTCTGCCAGTGTTGAGATTCTGCACCCACTGATCTGTGACTTCGTGAATCGGGAGGAGACTTTATAGACTTATTTTGGGCATATGGGTTAATGTTGGAGTTATGACTTTCAACTGGACTGGGCTGGGATGTTTTCTCAATGTCCTGTTCCTCTTGTACATAAACCTTTTCCTTATATCCACATGCGTGTCTATAAAATTTGTTCTTCTAGCCTACCGGAATTAACACATTATGGTACCTTAGGAGTGGGGTACTAGAGGAACAAATCATAAAGATGGAAAGTAGATGTATATTTGACTTGTGCCTCATGGTATTGTTACTTCTTTGGCTCGCCAGAAGTCAAATATGTCCTTGCAGTTTACTGAGTTATTTTCTGGAAACAATGTGGGAAGTTAAAGTTTTGATTACTTTGTTTAGATGCTTTGGTTGTTCCTTTATAAAATGGGGATTCTGCACAAGGGCAATGGTTAAGAAGGTCAAAATGCCTGACGGAAAGCAGGAATCTGTTTTGATGCCTTCAGAGACCTAACAATGTTTTTGTGTAAACAGTAATTTAGATAGGGATATAGATAAGCTTAATAAGTATTGACCTTGACTGTTTTAAGAATTAAGTTTGATTTCTGACTATGCTGTTTATACTGATTTCTTATGCCTGTTATTGTAAATATAAGGATGGATAGAAATGTTTATTGGGAAGTATGAAAAGAGTTTGCAAATCCCGTTACCTCAAGCCAAGCATTGACCTCTAGAGGGTTTAGGACTTAGCATCAAAGACATCTCTGAAGAAATTAATCCCACCTTGGGCTTAGATGGGTTTAGGCCACACCTAGAAAGACTTCTCTAAAGAAATTAGCCCCATCCAGTATTTTGGAGTACTCAGGATGTTTGCATTCATAGAGAAGGTCATGGTGACCATTGAAGAAGGAGGAGCTTTTCCTTTTTGGAACTTCGAAATATGGTCTGTGCTAACAGTTGGAATCTGGAACCATGAAGATAACTCCTCTCTGGGACTCAATGTTAAAGGAAACCTGTGGCAGGTTGAAATGTTTGCTAGGTTTCCACCTAGATCTACTCTTTGAGTAGAAATAGTAGAACTACAGCAATAAATAGGCGGGTTGAATTTGGCCACTGACACCCATGGGATGTGATTCACAGGAAATAGAGAAGATGAGATCGGGTTTACTGGTCTGAAGTTCATGTCCTAGTGTGAGAGGGCAAGGAATATTGATAATTTTTTATGGGACCATGGTGCAAAGGGAAGGTGACCAATAGCTACCCTGGTTAGGCTGAGGCAGCCCACATTGAGTTGACCAGAACCCAAACAGAGAAAGAGAATCGATTAGAGTCTGCAAACTGGTGCATATCACTGCTGACTTTATGTATGGCCTGTCCTTATTGGATTTTGCTAATGGATGCACCCTTCATGAGTTTCCAACTGGAATGAATATTCTTCACGTTGAAGGATATGATTGTTTCCTCAGAGCACTGGGTTTGTATAAGTGGGCAATATAGAAATTAGATACCCAAAATGAGGGAATAAAGGCACAAGGTGATTGGCTTGCAAACTCTTATCGGTGGTGGGATATATATTCATAGGATTAGAGGATCAAGGTGTAGATATTTTGTAACTACAGCTGTAAGGCACAGGATATCCTTTGTTTTGTTCACTTAAATAGAATGTTATTTTTAAATGATGGTGACACATGTTGAATTGTATACATTTTAGTTTTATCCTGTTAGGGATAGATATGATTGTGTTGTTTATTTGAAAGTTATATATGGTTACAGAGTTATGTGAAAGTGTGAAGTTAACAAGGGGTGGTCTGTGGCAGTCATGTGCTTATGCTAATTTCATGATTGAGATGTAGAGGTGGAGTCTAGCCTATTAATCTGGAGATAGCCATTGAGTAGCCAATGAGGCCTCTATGTAGGCATGGCTTTTTCCTGAGACTTCTGGGAAATCTCGCAATATTTCCCTCATGATGAGAGAAGCTATCTCCCCAGTTGTTGGGAGTTAGTCTCAGAGACCATGAATCACAGACAAGACAAGATGGCAGCGTCTGAGAAGCTGGAGGAGCTGGAGGAGAGGCCACACGGCTTTGTCCTGATGGAGCCAGACCTCCGAAGCTGGAGTGGCATGCTGTTGATGGACCTTGAGCCCTGGAAGCGAGGATTCTGCACCCACTGACCTATGATATTGTGAGTCGAAAGGAGACTTTATAGATTGATTTTTGACATATGGGTTAATATTGGACTTATGACTTTGAACTGGACTGGGCTGGGATCCTTTCTCAGTGTTCCATTCCTTTTGTATATAAACCCATTCCTTATATCCATATGCATGGCTTTGAAATTTGTTCCTCTATTCTACCCACACTAACAAACCTTGTAATGATAGTTGATTCTTTTTAGAAAGTAGCAGTCTAAGTCAATGCTTCTTCAACAGAAACTGTTGTGGATTGAAAAATAAATCCCCAAATTACATTTTATAAATACAAGCATTTATGCCCATGATTATAATGTCACTTGGAATTATAATATCATCTCTTTTGAATGTTATAGTGTAGATAATGCACCAAATCAAGCTAGAACAAGATAAAGGCCACATCACATAAAGAAAACCAAGGAAAATAAGCTTAAAACAGACAAAGAATTTTCCTAAGAGTTGACAGAATGAGAAACAGAATCTTGAATTTGCATTTCCAACTTCTGAAACTATGAAGAAATAAAATGTATTTCTCTTAATATCACTTACTTGCAGTATTTCTTTTACAAGAATTCTAAGACAGAGACTAAGATATTAATGATCAACTAAAGAAACAAATTGTGCGTCATGATGAATTATTAACTTTTTTCCCTATGTTACAAATGACATAATGAAACAACACATTCTACCTTTATAAAATATTAGGCATTATATTTTAGCATATATTTTTACAAATTACACTATAATAAAGAAATTATATATTTTTATTCTGTATTAATATAATGAACACATATCTATTTTATTTCAGTGCTTATAATACATCAGACACTTTGCTCTGCATTATTAAGTTGTATAGTTTCATTTTCAAAATTATCCAGTGAAATTTATTCTGTTTATATTAACAATTGCTACTTAAAGAAGTCATATATTTTTACTTCTAAAGGTTACACAGTAAACTTTGTGAAAGTTGAACATTTATAAGGAAATATTTCAGAGAAGGAAAATGCAATCATTTTCCCCTTAATAGGCAGTGATTGAACTGGGGAGAGTGGTGTATTTGCTCAAACGATATGGGAGCAAACTAAGAGGGAGAGAGAGAAAGGGTGAGTGGGCAGCATCCTGATTCATCAAGCCTGACATTCCAGCTAGGAGAGATTAAGGCACAGAGAGGATGATAAGGACTGCCTCACCCACCACAAGACAAAACATCTTCTCACTGATCCACAGGGCTGTAGGGTACAACCATGGAGACACAGTGTGGGACTTGTCTGCCCTCCTCTCCCCCCCCCACCCACACACACACACCAGCGCAAAGCCACAAAGAGAGTTACAAAGGGAGCAAAGCAACAAAGTCCCAAAGGAATCCCCCAAATAGATACCATTTTCACAGGGCGGGGTGTGGCATCTCCTCAGACTCAATAGGAAAGAAAGCATAAGGATCAGCAGGCAGAGCTGGAACTATTAATAGACCCTACACCCCTTTATCCCCCTCCTCCTCATCTTCTTTTTCATGTTTATCTATATAAGATAGGCAAGATAAACAATCTTGAGGAGAAAATAATGGTACCAATGGTTCTGGCTGGACAGAGGAAAAGGGGAGGCAGAAGAAAGGGAGTGGGGAGCCAATGCACCCAGTGACAAGGGAACACCAAAAGATATAAAATCAATGGCAGAAGGGTGTAGAATGTGTAGTGGCATTTGATCAGAAACAATGTAACAACTAGGAATACCAGAGTTGAATGAAGGCTGAAAATGATAGTGTGAGAGGGAGGAAGTAAAATGAAATAGAAGAAAGAACCAGGAGGCAAGAGACATTTATAGAGGTATGAATATAGCCATGTGCATATGTAAATATATTAATATATAAGGAGAGGGACATAAGTCTATGTACATATATTTATATGGTAACTATTAAAGAATCAAGTGGGCATTGGAACTCTAATCAAGTACTCCTTTAACACAAGAATATTTTGTTCTGATAACTTTGAATTTTGGGATACTCACTCTCCTAACACAATCAGTGAAGATAAATGTGTACATAAGTAAATATGATGAAGAAAGCTGAAGGTAGCTGACTATTAAACCCCAGATATAGCATCTGGGGTTTGGGCTTGACGTTAAATAACCAGCCATCTTGCAGGTAAGCAAAAAGCTCATATGAAAGAAACACACCAGCTGTGGAGACCCAAAGCCCACACGTAAATAATTGAACATCCCCTCACAGAAGGGTAACAAGGAAGGAATGAGTCAGCCAGGGCTCATTGTAGCACCAATGGAACACACAACATTCCTCTAGTTCTTTAATGCTTCCTACCGACTACTATAATGACCCCCTTTCCACCCTCCAAACCCAGCTAGACCAAAATATGTACACTGATACAGATAAGAGCTCTCAGCACATGGAATACAGGACAGATTAAACCCCCAAGAAACAATAATGGGAGTAGTGATATCATGAATGTAGGGTGAAGGTGGGGGGAGAAGGGATAGAAGAGGGAACCAATTGCCAGGATTTGATGTATGGCTCCTCCCAGGGGAATGAACAGCAGAAACATGGGTGAAGGCAGACATCTGGAAATGTAAGATATGAAAGCAATAATAGTTTAACATTCATGAATGGTTGACAGGGAGTGGGGAGAGGGAGGGACAAAAGAGGAGCTGGTACCAAGTGTTCAAGTAGAAAAAAGATTTTGAAAATGATCATGGAAACACACTCACATATGTGCTTGATACAATTGATGAATGAATTGTTACAAGACGTGTAAGAGCCCCAACAAAATGATTCATTAAAGAAATGAATTGCACACATACACACAAAAGAAAAAATGATTGAAAAGTGGTAAAATTTCACTTTGTCATAGGGGAAAAATGTGACACTGGAAAAGCAAGATAGACATTTTGAGTTGAGATCTAGTTACCAAGGTTTTACTTACATGTTTCCTTCAAAATTATGGCATTTTAATTCACAACATACTGAATTAGCACCATCATTTTTATTTAATATATTAAGGAACATTGAGGTAAAATTACTTTGGTAAGATCCAAGAAATTTAATGTTCTTTATAAGTGTATGCTTTAAATAATCCTAACAAAATTCCTGCCATAAGGAAGACATAGAATGCCAGATCAGGTTTGATCAAGTGCACTATAGTCAAGAAAAAATACTGAGCATTGAATGACAGTGGTACATGATAATGGAACAGGAAGAAAGGAAAAGGAAACAGAGTAAAGAACTATGAAGCTAAAGACATTTATAGAGGTATGAATATAGGCATGTGCATATATAGCTATATTAATATATATAACAATAGGGTCTATGTACATATATTTAAATGTTAACCATTAATTTAATAAATGGATATTTGGTCTCTACTCAAGTACTCCTTCAACACAAGAACACTTTTTTCTAATAACCTAGAATTTGTGATGATCACTGAAGACAAAATGGGTGCATAAGTAAATATGGTGAAGAAAGCTAATGGTGCCCTACTATTAAAGGATATAACACTTGGGGCCTTAAAATTAAACAAGAGGCCATTTAGCAGAGAAGCAACAAAACTCACATGAAGAAGCACACCAGTATTGTTATAAATGAATGACGATACAGAGGAACGAGAAGCACATAGAATGAATCTGTAAGAAAGCAGAGGGCTGCAGCTCACTCAGGCATGTAGCAAAGAACTGAGCTGTGTTCTTTCTTTTTATTCATACTCAAATTGGGGAGTATGTGATTGGTTGCATTTATTCAGGTTTTTTAAAATTTGATAAGTAATATTCTTCAAACAACATTATCTAAAAAAACAGGTGCTGCAAAAATATAATCTACAAAGCCAAGAAGAGAGACCAAACAAGTTCCGCTATCACAGTCTATATCAAGGACATCTCCTTGATTGTTAGTAAACATGCACCTGCTTGCAGATGATCATGGTGACCTCAAATGTGTATCCTTCAATTTCTTATTTGTTTCCAAGTTATAGTCAACTACAACCAGCCTGAGTGATTACGAGGTGTTAATGGTATCAGGTGTCACACATCAGAAGACCCCAAACAAGCAAATATAATGACACAAATGATGGGGCTGAAGTGGACACCCAAAGGCCATCTGTAGACAATTGGAGATTCCTTCAGAGAAGGCTCACAATGAAGGAACGAATCAGTCAGGGTGCAGGATGGTACTGATGGAACACAAAACATTCCTCTAGTTCTTTAAGACTTCCTCCAGACGTCCACTGTCATGACCCCAGTTCTACTTTACAAATCTGTACACCAGTATGGACAAAATATATCAACACATGTAATCCAGGACAGATAATGGAATAGTAATGGGAGTAACAATCTCATGAGGGTATGAGGAAGGTGGTGAGAGAAATGGGAAGCTGACTACAATTATGAATGTATAACCACCCACCACATCCCCAAGGGAACAAACACCAGATATATGAGAGAAAGGAGATGACAGATAGTGGAAGATATGAAAATAATAATTAATAATTTATCAGGGGTCCACAATGGTGGGAGGGTTGGGGTCGTGAGGGGAGAAGAGAGGAGCTGATGCCAAGGGCTCAAACAGAAAGAAAATGTTCTGAAAATGATAACGGCAACATATGTACCAATGTGTTTGATACATGTAAGAATTGCTAAAGGACCTGTAAAAGCTCCCAATAAAATGATTTGTTAAACAAACACACTCCTGCCATAATGTACAATATACCTATATATAATGTTGGAACCAATTTTACTACACAGGTCATTTTCTTATCTGAATTGAATAATGAATTGGGTGTTCCAAAATAATTAAAAATTTTTATTGTAAAGATTGTCAGTAAATTGAAAGATTTTTAAAAATACAGACCTTATCCATTCTTCCATTGAGCACTGATTGTCAAGAGAGTCAGTGATTTTAATAGTGTTTTACATAATAATTTCAACTTAAATGAGATTTGGAATATTTTAATAAGGTATGGACTATTTTCAATAGAATCTATAATTGACATCTAAAAGTCAGACTTTTCCTTTCATTTATTTTTGCTTGTGTAATTTTATACAATATGTACCTTAAGATTTTAATTACTAATATTAATGTTGAACATCAAAAGTTGATAAATTAACGTTCTTAAAATATTTAAATTTCTTTAAAGAAGATTGATTCTTCAAATAATTTTTTTCTTTAAAGAATATTTTGACCCAATAAATAGTTCAGTTTTTAAAAGTTTTTGAAGATCCTTGAGTGCTTCCAAGGGAATTTTCTTTGAATAATTTTAATGTAAGGAAAATAAGACAACTGAAATCAGTTCCTACAACAGAAATTAGTCAATGTGATTTGATTAAAATAAACACTATTATAAATTGCAGTTATGTTACCAAACCATATTTGAAATATTAATTTTTATGCTGTTTTAAGTAATTTGTTTCTTTTCTTCCTAAAATTATCCCTAAGAAGAGATGATACTAAAATGCATGCCTAATTATAAAGAGGAAAATGATTTATAAAACACAGTCTCTGTTACTTCACTGCAAGAACAATTCATGTTTTATAGAACATATTTAATTATACATATTTTAGTTTGTCAAGTTGTAAGGAGTATTGCAGGAAAATGCTGACAAACTCCATAGTTTAGCAAATTAGCTCCATCAAGTGCCTCTATAATCTGCGAAGTCAGCCCTGCTGTTTTCTGCTAGGTTCCTGCTCAGCTCCTGATTCTGTTACCTCTGCTTCTTTCCATTTCTGTTGTTAAAATTCCCCCTTTTCCCCAAGTCTAGAAACTTCCAGGAATAGTCATCCAGTATTCAAAGAATGTGTTTCACTCCTGTCTGTTCTTTTTGATGGTTCTGAGATCTCCTTTTCAGCCTCTAGCATTTTCTATCAGGATGGTAAACTGGCCAATCTCATTATTAGTTTTCCATATGGTTTATTTGTGTGGTCTTACTCTACAAGAATGCATGAACTTTAAGTTGTTAGCAACCCCCCCAAACTACTAGAGGGACCACATAATTCTACACAGTCATTTGGTAATTGCTATGGAGCATAGATTTTACATAGCTATAAAGACTATATAAAGTAATTCACAGCTGCATAAGATCCTCCAAATTGTCTTCTGTTTTCTGATATTCTTATAGTCAATCAAACTTACACTTAGCTCAATTTTTCTCCATGTAGATAAAATTTTCATTTCAAAAGTATGGTCTTCTCTTATAACTTAAAAATATCATGTTCCCCCAAGTCAATATATTCTAATTTTAAATAAATCTATGATGTTCTGTTACTATTAATTAAAATATGACATAAACACAATATGGTTTCTAATATTAGCCTATGGCTTCTCAGTGAAACTCTTAGCCAGTTAGAAACTAAGAGGCGAAGAAGTGATTGCTTAATCTCAGGAATCTTAAATACACAGAGAGAAGGAAACATTCTTCTGAGCACACCTCTCCAGGGCAAAAGAAGAGGAGACTAAAACGTATTTCATTTTCAATAGAGGAGACCATCATGATTTTGGAGATAATTGAATGGCCAGGGGAGGAAAGACAGGATATTTTCACAATTCTTACAATGATTGGAGACTCTTGAGTTTTGGTTGTGATGCAAACGCACCACATGACTTCTAGGGTGCTGGTGCCAGAACATAAATACCTTAAAGGAATAAGGACACTGTACCAAAGCCCAGGCAATCACAGTAGTAGACCTTCCAGAAAGTCAGCCTAAGATAGGTTGTCTACCATTAGCAGAGCATAAGGTCCACCTTTATGTTTTGCTGGGCGAGAGGCTTGAAAATCTGAGCTTCCTTTCTATAATAAAGCCAATTCAATAATAAGTAAATATAAAAGTGATACAGTGTCAGGTTCCTGGAGTGGTGTAGCTCAGACCTTGCTTTGCAATGCTGAAACACTTCACACTGCAAAAGTACTTTTGTAATCCCAGTGGCTTTATGAGGGAAGGAAAAGTTTCAGGTATTATGGTATAAAAAAATTCATGCTATTTCTGGAAAGCACACAGGGACCCTGCAAGAATTCACCGCTGAATGAGCAAACCTGTGAAGAGAATACCAGAGTGGAAGTGCAAAACCACACTTGTGAAATCAGTGAATCCCCAGAGACCAAAAGGCAAATGGCCCAGAGTGGGCCATACCTCTGGTGGGGTAGTAGTTATGAGTTGAGCTGTTAAGTACAAAGTCAGCGACTGAAAGCTCCAGCTGCTCCTCAGAAGATAGACGAGGCTTTGTACTCCCATGAAGCTTTAGTCTCAGAAATCCACAAGGCAGTTCTAACCTGTCCTGTAGGGTTGCTCTGATAACCCACATAATCGCTTAAAAAAAATTCCTTCAGTTATTAAATTAATTATTCCATTTTAGGGAGGTATTGTCTCAGTACCACAAACTAACTAACATACAAATTTGGATAAATATTTTCTAAACATTCTTGGGCTCAATAATTCAAAACCTCCAGCCTGTCTGCCCGGAAAAGATGAGGCTTTCTAGTAGCGTGAAGAGTACTAATCTCAGAAACCTACAAGGACAATTATACCTTATCACAGTAGATTCAGATGGGGTGTTAAATTCACTGTGATTTAGGCCCCTGCCAATCCACAGAAGAAGCAGGTCTAGTCTTTCCCATAAGTTACTAAGAATAGAAATCAATGCAATGGCAGTGAAAGCAACTGTTTCTAATTAAAAGGAATTTTCATAGTGTAATTTAGGTGCTTTTTAAAAGTCTGTTAATTATTTGTGGAATCATTATTAAGGACAAAATATATTTAATATTGTAAGCATCAAATTGTAGGAATTATGGGAAATGAACAATATGGGGTATGCTTCTATTATTAAAATAGTGAATAATCTTAGAGGGAGACAGCAGTATCTGTGGAACTGGGCCATCTTGAAAACCACTATATAGGTGTGATAGGGAGGCTTGTTGTGCCAACATGGCCAAAGAAGATAGGTTTCTTGTGACAACATGGCCAATGAACACATGTAAGATCAATAGAAGGGCAAAGATACAAATAGTTTGTCGATCCCTGCACTTTCTCTCTTGCTTTTGGATCTTCAAACCAGTTGAATGCCTTGTTTGTCCTGTTCCTCGATTTCCAAGCTATAATACCTGTAGGTCACTTAATCCATGGACTGCGTTGCTGTGAGTTGAGGTTCCTTCAAGCCCTGCATGGCCACACTCCTAGACTATACATCTCTTGAGCTGGGGACTGTCGGACTCTGTCATCTGGCTGACTGTTGGTGACCTACTTTGCTGTTTCCTGCTTGTGGTCAGATAGCCTGAATTGCTCTACAGAGGACTACTCGGTAGCTCTCAAGATCGGAAGGACTACTAGTGTCCTAGCTATCTCACGCAATTGAGTTGCACCAAGCCATTTGTACTGCTTCAAAGTTAGCTGTCTATTTCTTAAGTTAGATATATTTCTATCCATGTGAATGTATTGAGAGAATTATTAGTGTCCTGATTTTGTTTCTCTAGAGAACCCTGTTTAACACAATAGACATATAGACTGTACTCAAACTTATTTGCAATGTATCTCTTTCTTTCACTTATTACATGTAACTTCTCTTTTGTCATGCTAGCCCAAAACATGCTTTCCCCTTGGTAGTTTATAAATTACAATATATAACTTCTCATTTTCAGGGTACTCTAAATATGAAAACTATTTATTATTAAAATGAAATTATTATCATTTTTCATAATTCTACCACTCTACCAAGTTGTGAAGAAATCTATGCTGCAAGAAAAGGTCTCATCTCAAATTCTGAGTTGAGATGCCCAAATATAATGAACAAGAGGAATCTGATGCATTTTTTCAGGAAATATATTCCTAATGGCTCTTCAGATATGTGACTTTCAGTCCCCAAATAGTTGTGCTAAAGTTATTACTTCTTTATGACAAAATTTAGGGTGTAGGTAACCTAATCCAGAGACACATCCTTTAATATTATGCATCAATGTCAGACAGTTGATCACAAAATAAGTAGGTTGAAACCACCAACTACTCTGCAGGAGACAGAAGAGACTTTCTACTCTGAAGAGCTACAGTTTAGAGCAGTTCTGCCCTATCCCTTATGGCTGTGAGTCAGAATTGGCTGGATGACAATGGACTGAGTATGTTGAACCTTCTCTTTGCCTCTTTGGTTTGAGATATATTCAGTAATGGGCAACATGACATTTAAACTTTTATTCTATTGAAAGCAAAGTTATAGACCACAGTACGTGATTAAGAACTCTTAATAGAATTTCAGAGTTATATATTCATCAGTTTTATTATTAAGTAACTCTATTTGTAAATGTATATTCAGGAAAAGGTATTTGTGCATGTATGTGCTTGAGCTATGTATTTATAAATATTTTGGTCCTCAAATGGTGTTTAAATTTCTTTAAAGCAAAGAGACTGTATTAGTTATCACCTTTACCAAAAAAATATAATGTGTTGTTGGCTAATACGTATATAAGAAAGCAATGATCTATAATAATAGCAATATTTATTGAATATCTATGCATGTTTACATATCAAAAAGCATATGAAATTTCCAAGTTAATGCTCCGTAATGATTCACGGCATCAGAGAACAGAGTACTTCTACATTTTATCTGATTCTAACTGGACATCTGGAGATTTTACTTATAATAAAATAAGTGGTCCACAATGTAGTAGACATGCCCATCTTAGAATAATTCTATTGAAGGAGCCTGGGGAGTGCATTGGTGGTGGATTCGGCTGCTAACGGCGCAGTCAGCTGTTTGAAGCCACCAGCTGCTGCTTGAGAGAAATGGGAGACTTGTATTTATGGGAAGAGTTACAATCTCAAAAACACAGGGGTAGTTCTACCTTGTCCTACCAGGTCCATATAAGTCAGAGTCAATTTCAGGACAGTGATTTTAAGTGCTTTTCATATTATTTTTAATCTTTTTTCTTTTCTTTTTTTTTAAAAAATCATTTTATTAGAGGGTCTTTTAGGTCTTATAACACTCCACACATCAATTGTATCGAGCATATTTGTACATATGTTCCCATTATTAATTTTTAAACATTTTTAATCAGGGTCTTGTACAACTCTTATCACAATCCATATATACATCCATTGTGTCAAAGTACATTTGTTGCCAACATCATTCTCAAAACACCTACTTTCTACTTCATCCCTTGTTATCAGATGCTCATTTTTCCTCTCTCCGCTCTCCCCATTCCCTCATGAAGCCCAGATAATTTATGAATTATTATTTTGTCATATCTTACTGTCCGAGATCTCCCTTCACTCACTTTTCTGTTGTCCATGTCCCATGGAGGAGGTTATATGCAGATTCTTACAATCAGTTCCCCCTTTAAGCCACACCCTCCATCTACTATCCAGATATCACCACTCTCATCACCGGTCCTGAAGGTATCAACTATACTGGATTCTCTGAATAGTTCCCATCTTTATCAGTGTGCATCCTCTGGTCTAGCTGGAGTTGTAAAGTAGAATTGGGATCATGAAAGTGGAGGGAGGAAGCATTTAGGGTCTAGAGGTAAGTTGTATGTTTTACCATTGCTAAACTGCACCATGACTGGCTTGTTTGTATCCTCTCCACCACCCTTCTGTAAGGGAATGTCCGGTTGTTTACAGGTGGACTTTGGGTCCCCACTCTACACTGTACCTCATTCTCAATGATATGGTCTTTCTTTCATGCCTGATACCTGATCCATTCGCATAAAACCTCCTCATGATCACACAGGCTGGTGTGCTTTTTCCATGTGGGCTTTGTTGCTTCTGTGCCTGAGGGCTACTTGTTTACCTTAAAGCCTTTAAGATCCCAGACACTATATCTTTTGAGAGCCAGGTACTATCAGATTTCTTCACCACATTTGCTTATGCCCCCATTTCCCTTCAGTGATCATATCAGGAAGGTGATCACACAGTGATATGATTTTTCTGTTCTTTGAAACCTGATCCCTTTGGCATCTTGTGATCACAGAGGCTGGTGTGCTTTTTCCATTTAGGCCTTGCTGCTTCTGAGCTAGATTGCTGCCTATTTATCTTCAAACCTTTAAGACTCCAGACATTATAGCTCTTGATTGTCAGACACTATCAGCTTTCTTCACTTTTGCTGTGTACCTAGCTTCTCTTCAGTGATCGTGTCAGGAAAGTGAACATCATGGAATACCAGTTTAATAGAACAAAGTATTCTTGCATTGAGGGATTACCTGAGTGGAGGACCAATGTTCATCTGTTACCTTAATACTAAATGTTTAAATGTATGCACATAGATCTATTTTATCTATTTTTCCTCATGTATAAGTATATTTACATATGTACTTTCCTGTATTAAGACTTCTATAAATACCCTTTGCCGCTTAGTTCTTTCCTCTATTTCATTTTCTTTTCTTCATCCCACTTTCATGTCCAGCCTTCATTTGGGTTTCAGTAATTCCTCTTGGTTACATTACTCTCCTTGAGTCCTATCAAACCTCCTAAATCCTCCTCACCACTGATTTTGGATCACTCATTGTAAAAGAAATATTATAATATAAACTGGTGATAATGCTTCCTGGTACACAGTAAACTTTTGATTAATATTTATATAATGGATGACTTGCTCTTAGCATTATTTGCAGTTGAGTCCAGAGCTATTCCTGGGCTTCACATGCACCAGATGATCAGTGTCTGGTCCTGAACCATCCTCACAATCAAGGGTGGACCTCTGAACCCATTGTTGCAGCGAATGTTTATTTTAAGTGCTTTTTGAGGTAGAGGCTCATCTTTCAGAATTGTATCAGACAATATTTGATTGTGGTCTATTGGGTTCTTATTGATTAACTCTTAGAAGGAAATTATCAGACTCTTCTTCTGAATTTGTCTAAGTCTGGAAGTTTCAGTGCTCATCATGACTGACTGGTGGTATTTGAAAAAAACAGTGGTATACCTCCGGCATCACAGGAAAATATAAGCTAACAGAATAGAACAAATGGACTGCTTATTGGGAGTGATTTTCTTTTAAATTATTATTCAGGAGTTAATACATATAGTGTCTTTCCATAGTTCAATCATGTCAAACAGAATTTTATAATTGCTATCACAATCAGCTCAGTGATACTTTTTCTTCCTGGACTCCTTGACAACATCTCCCTTTTAGTCAACCACCATATCCCCACCCTCAAAAATCTATTCTACTTGCCATTCCTATAGATCCATAAATCCTGAGTTTTGCATACACAAAAACATCTAACATGATTATAGGCAATGAGTTATTGAGAGGAAAATATGGTTGATTTTTTTTTTATACTTGATCCTACTACTGTCATACAATATTTTAATTCAAAAACAAAACAAAACTATGGAATGTAATTGAATGAATTACATCTTTAAACCCAATATAGTAATTTTTCATAATATTCTCAATTTCAGTGTATAAATTCTGATTCATTGCCACTGTATAGCACAGAGTAGAACTTTTCCTGTTGATTCTGAAGAGTGTAAATTTTTACCACAGGACCATGGGGAATATGGTGGCCAAATACGTAGCTCATGTCCAGAGTTTCTGGAGACTGATCTACAATTTGCCCAGCTGCAAACAGTTCCTGGTGTGCCCTGAGGGAATCTATAATACAAAGCATAGGAGAAGGTGAGAGGGGGATCTACAGCAGGAAAATGGTGAAACACAACTCCTCAAGACAGTGGACTAAAGATAGATTACAGAAAATTCAACACCAGCCTCCCAAAGTGAGAACCCAGAGCTTCAAAACACCAAGGGAATTGCCACTTAATTTGAACAAACCAAACAAAAAAAAACAGATAGCTGCTTCCACAGTGTCAAGAAAAGAGAAACCAAATCCAATGAAAGATGGCCAGCTGAACCAAACAGCAGTCATACAAAATGTGGATATTGATCAACCACAAAAAGTAATCTTCAGAAAGTTGCTAAGATGTATGCAGGTCATGAGCAAGGCACTAAAGAAGAAGGAAGAATTGATAAAGGAGAGAAAGGCCATGCACCAAAGGGAATTACAAGTACTATGGAGAGAGCTAACAAAAAACTAATAGTAAACTTTCAGATTTCATCCAGAGAATGGAGGAGGCAGAAAACAAGACCAATGACCTAGAGGACCCACAAGCAGACATTAATAAACTTTAGAAAAAGTCTAACAAGTCTATGAGAGAAGCAGAAGAAAACATCAGAAGTTTGTCTGATGCTATGATAAAAAACATTAGAATTATCGACCTAACAGAGGAAGGTGCATAAAGTAAAACAACATCCAAAATAGTGATGGAATTCTTGGAGAAAAACTTCCCTAACTTAATGAATGAAAACCAGACAGCCATCCAGGAGGCTGAAAAAATGCCAGCTAGACTGAATCGCAAGAAGAAAATGCCAAGACATATAGTTGTTATACTATCCAATTATGAGGAAAAGGAGAAAGTTATGAGAGCATCTGGATAAAACAAAAAGGGGGCAATCTGATATAAGGGCAAACAGATAAGAATATTATCAGACATATCAATGGGAATTATGAAGAGGAGAAAGTGGAGCAGCATATTCAAAAAAATGCAGGAAACCATGGAAATGAAAGAATACTCTATCCAGCCAAATTTTCTATCAAAATTGATGGAAAAGTGAGAGTCTTCCCAGACAAGGAAAATTTCTGAGAATATGCTAAAAGGAACCCATCCCTACAAAAGATCCTACTGACCCATAGGGGGCAGAAGGACACCAAGAACATATAAGAGACTGCCACAGAGATTGACTCTATACAGAGACCATCAAAGAGATAACAGCCCTCAAGATAACTGTGGCAGCAATGGAAGAAAGGCAAGAATGAACTACAGACATGGACACAACCCATGAAGATAGAAAAACACTCAACACAAGAGTGATAAAATAACAACAGAGTGCACAGATAGATGTAATAACTCTGAACACCAACAGATTGAATTCAGGTCTCAAGAGACAGATATTAATAGACTGGCTTATAAAACACAACCACTCAATCTGCTGCCTACAGGAGACACATCTTAAGAACACAGAATAAAAATAAATCGAGAAACAAAGACTGGAGAAAAACATACTAGGCAATCAACAATTCAAAAAAACAGGGGTAGCAATCCTAATCTCAGATAAAACTGACCTCAAAGTGCAAACCATAAAAAGAGAAAAGGAGGGACACTATAAAATACACAAGGGAAGAGTAGACAGTGAACCAATAAACATACTAAACAATTATCCCCCGAATGAGAGACCTGCTGAATATGCAAACAAAATACTCCAAAAGATGAAAAGAGAAATTACAGCCTCAAAAATTATAGTAGGTGACTTCATTATACCACTCTCTGGGAAAGACAAATCACAGGGAAAGAAACTCTACAAGGAGGCTAGAGATATAAACACTACAATTAGATAATTTGATTTGGTAGATATCTACAGAGTTTTTCACCCAAATAAAAAACAATTCACATTCTTTTCATCTCCACATGGAACATTTTCAAAGGTGGACCACATGCTGGGACATAATTAAATTTATATAGATTTAAGCACATTGATATCATACAGAACTCTCAGACCACTGTGCCATAAGGCTGGAAATCAACAAAAGGAAGATGAAGAGAACTAGAGAAAATAATTGGAGAATGAACAATTTTCTATTGCAAAAGGAGTGCATACTGGACCAGATCAGAGATGAAATTTAAAAAATTTATAGAAACCAATGAGAATGAAAACACGACATACAAAAACTTATGGGACACAACAAAGGCAGTCTTCAGAGGAAGTTTCTTAGCAATTCATGCACACCTGAAAAAGGAAGTGTTCCATAACTGATATGTTGGCAAAAACTTTACAATGATGAGAGCAGAGTTAGCAAGATAATCCCACGAATCGCAAAAGAATAGAAAAGAAATAACAAAAATCAGGCTGAGATTCAGGAGAGGGCAAATAAAAAAACAATGGAAAAGATTAATGCTGCTAAAAGTGGGTTCTTTGAAAGGATTAACAAAATAGACAAACCTCTGGCAGACTTAACCAAAGAAAGGAGGAACAAAATTTCAATAGCAAGAATGAGGGATGAAAGAGGGGACATCACAACTGACACTAATGAAACAAAAAAGACAATTAGAAAGTACTGAAAGTTCTGTATTCCAATGAATTCAACAACAAGAAGACATGGACAAATTCTTGGAAAAACAATCACTCCCCAGATTATCCCCTATGGATATAAAGAATTTCAACAGACCCATAACAAAAGAAGAAATAGACAAGGTTATCAAGTTATTAATAAAAAAAAAATCACGTGGACCAGATGACTTTACAGGAGAATTCTACCAAGCATTCAGAGAAGAACTGATAGCAGTCCTACACGAACTCTTCTAAAGCGTAGAAAAAGATGGCAAAAAGAAACATCAGCATACACACAACTGATCTTTGATAAGGGTCCAAAAATATCAAATGGTCAACAGATACCCTTTTCAACAAGTTGTGCTGGAAAAAAATGGATATCTACCTGTAGAAGAATGAAGTAAAAACCTTACTTCATTCCATGCACTAGAATAAACTTAAGGTGGATCACAGACCTCAAAGTAAAATCCCAAACTATTAGGGCCATCTATGAGGGATTTGGGACCAACCTGAGAACTTTGGAACAGGGATTACAAAGGTTATCAGAAATAGCGCAGGAGACAAACACAGAGGAGGCACAAATAAACAGGTGGGATATACTCACGATAAAACACCTTTGTACATTGAGAGAATTCACCAAGATAGTAAGAACCCACAGACTGAGAAAACATCTTTAGCAATAACAAATTGGATAAAGAACTTATCACGAAAATCTACAATACCCTGATAGCTTCCAAAAAGAGCAAAACTAACTGCCCACTGACGATGTGGACAAAGGAAGTGAACAGAAACTTTACAGAGGGAGAAATTTGAATGGCCAATAAATATATAAGACAATGTTCCCGATAATTAGTCATAAGAGAAATGCAAATGAAAAACAACAATGAGATAACACCTAATACCCTCAAGGATAACCCAATTCAAAAAAATCAAGAAGCAACAAGTGTTGTAGAGTGGGGAGATAGAGACACTTATCAAACACTTACACTGTTGTACCTGTAGGTATGTACAGACACTATGAAAATCAATAGGGAGATATCTAAAATGGATGAAAATTGAGCTATCATATGACCCTGCAATCTCCCTATTGGGCATATACCCAGAAGAGGCAAGCAAGAATCCATGACCAGACATATGTGCCCCAATGTTCATCGCAGCACAGATCACAATTACAAAGATTTGGAAGCAGCCCAAATTTCCATCAACTGATGAATGGATTAAAAAGCTGTGGTACATACATCCAATGGAATCCTATGCTTCACAGAAAAGCAGTGATGAACACATGAAGCACATCACCGCATGGGAAAAACTGGAAAAAATTATGCTAAGTGAAGTTAGCCAAATGCAAAAGGTGATGTACAACATGAGTCCATTGAAGTAAGCTTAATGATAACTTTAAAAATGCAAAAGGGGCATTGGGGAAAAGTTACTGTACACAGAAAATCCTGGGGGAAGGCACAGATAGTACTGCAGGTGCCAGACCAAATCCTGGCCTACATATGGTAGCCATCTAGGGTGGTGGCTGGAGAGAGGTGCAGCTGGTTATGTGTAGAAAGGGAATGAGGTACTAACCCACCCAAGAGGAGCATGTCTTTTATATCTCCACAGGAAATGGGGACGAAACTTAAGTCAGTGTTTCTGGATGTGAATACAGTGTGACATAATGGAGTGGGGAACCAGTGGGAGAGTTTGAACGCCCAATCCCAACGACAGGAGCAGGCACTCTCCCCCACAGAGAGTGTGCTTTGGAGAACAACACTGAAGTAGCAGCTTGGGGAGTGACATATGCCTGACCAGAGCACACGACAGCAAATGAAGGGGAAGGAAGAAAGAATGGAGTGCATCCTGGCTGACAGAGCCTTCAGGATGATATTCCCACTCACAACAACTGATGCACAGAGAGGCTCATATGGCTGGCCAACTATGACATATGGCTTCCCTCCCTGCCCCAAGGCTCTGCGGAGACAACAATGGGGAAACGGGATAGACATTATACCCTCTCTGACCCAATCACACCATAGCAAAAAAAATAAGGGTGTACAACAGCGCATGGAGTGCCAGATTGAGTGCCAAGCACATAGTTTGTGTGTGCCACCCTGTCCAACTCAACCAGCAGACACTCCTGGAGGTCAACAAACAGACCCTGAACTATTTACAGGTTTTTATTTTGTTGTCATTTTCACACACACACACATACATACATATAAATACATATATATACACTATATATATAGTGTGTATGTGTATATATATATATAGGCCATTAAGGTTCCTTTGTTGTCATCATTATTTTAGCTTCTTTGATTGCTTCATCTTAAGATGCTTGTGTTTTTTTTACATATTTTCGTCTCTTCAGGTCTAGCTAGATAAGATAGGCTGGATGAACAGTGTGGATCTGAAAATGACAGGAAACAGCACCGCCTCACAGAGGGGTTGCAGGGAGGAGAGGAGCCTGTCAGGGTACAGTGTGACAATAATGAGGTATTCAACTTTCCTCTAGTTCCCAAATGCTTCTTCCCATCCTCTATCATGATCCCAGTTCTACCTTGCAAACCTGGCTAAGCCAGGGGATGTACACTGGAGTCAGAAACATGGGGAATTCAGGACAGATGATCTCCTCAGGACCAGTGGTGGGTGTGGTGATACCCGGAGGGTAGAAGGAGGGTGGAGTGGAATGGCGTAGCCAATTGCAGGGATCTACATATGATCTCTCTGGAGTATGGACAGTGGGGAAGTGGGTGAAAGGAAACAGCAAGCTCAGTATGAAATGAAAAATTAATAAAAAATATGTAAATTATTAAGGGTTCATGGGGAAGGGGGAGGAAAGGGGAGGAAGGGGAAATATGGGGAGCTAGTACTGGTCTAAGCAGAGGGAGGATGTTGCAGGGGTGATGATGGCAATGGGTGTGCAATTGACGTGTGTGTTGATCACGATGGGAGTTGTATGGGTCCCCAAAGGAATGATTTTTTAAAAAGGGAGGGAGGAGGAAAAAGGTATTTATACCAAGGGCTCAAGTAGAAAATATTTGGAAATGAAGATGGCAACATTGTACAAAAATGCTTGATACAAGGGATGTATTGAATGTTATAAGAGCTGTAAGAGCCCCCAATAAAATTATTGGAAAAAAACATCTTTACTGCAGTAAAATTCTACATTTCATAGAGTTACTACTGGTTTCAGATTGCTGTCCTTATGGTTAGTAATTCAATACATAATCCACTGTGCCACCAAGCACCCTTTTTATAACATCAGTGCTTATAAATATTTTTTCACATATCAATCTTAATCATAGAAGATCAGGATATAAAATAGTTAAAATAAAATTTCGGCAAATCTAAAAGAAAATCACCTAACTTGGTAACCAGGGGAGATGGAAAAGATTGCTTAGTTGTTGGAAAACTAAAAACATGTTTGACCTTCTGTCTATAACACACATGTTTATTGTATGCCAATTATTTTAGCGCTAACTGCCCTCATGTCAGCCTCATGCAAAAATTGAACAAAAGACTGCCTGATGCAATGCTATTCCTATGATAGTGACAGTTTTTAGTGATTATTACTATATGAAGATTCTGGGAAAAAATTTACCTATCTTATAGGCCTGAAAATGTGTGGGATCATCTTTCTCCATATTTTATATTCCTGTATAGACATGTGTATGCATTAAACCTGGCTATTTACTGGTATAAATCTGTCAACAAATATTAAGCTCATGAAATTTTTATGGACTTAATTATTTTCCTAGATTACTTGGAATGAGTTAGATATATATAGTTCTCATGATTATAAAACAAGATAATGAAAGAATAATATAGAATCCCTGATTTTATTTTGTTTCTTATTTCAGGAAAATGATTTTTTGTGTGTGCTTTCTTCACTATGCATGTAGTATCTACCTCTAGTTTCTTTAATGTTGCTTTAATATTGTTTTTTAAATGTCTAGTTTGTTGATGCCTAAGGATAAAAGTGCTATCTGTTAAATATAAATGGAAATTTATTATCCCATATACCATATTGCTTGTACAAAGTTGTAAAGTGACCAGATTTTAAGTGGGACACCATTGACAGGGGATGTGGGGTGGGGTTCTTGATTAAAAAATTGGTATATATGAATCTACAAAACTTTTCATAGAAAACAAAAATTGTATTGTAATATATTTATTTTAATTTTAAAATGCCACGGAATGTTGTTAATTTGTTAAAAAGCAGGACATCTGGTCACCTTATATTTGAGTCAAGTGAGAAAATACTGTTAAATATCCATGAGTTTATGTGTTAGCCAGGGCCCTCTAGAGAAATAAGACCAGGACACTTATGATTTTAGAGATAGTTGGATAGATAGATGATAGATGGATGAGAAATAAACAGCTAATTAGCAGTACAAATGGCTCTATATAGCAATACCAATGGCTCAGTGCAACTCACTTCTTTGAGACAGTTAATACACAGGGCAGCCCTGCAATTCATGGGGGCTGCTGGGTGCAAGACAAAGAAGCAGAGTCTTTCATGGAGCATTTCAGGCAATCTGGCCACAGGCAGCAAACCGCAGGGCAGATCATCAGCAGTAAGCCAGATGAAAGGGCCAACAGTCTCCAGCTTGAGTCATGTATACTCCTGCAATGTGGCAAAGCAGGTCTTGAAAGAATCTCAAACAACAGTCACAGTCCATGGGTTTGAGGTCCCACAGGCAATGCTGCTCGCAGTTTGAGGCAGAAAACCAGAAAAGGCAGTCACACTCTGGTCTGATCCTCAAAGAGCAAGAGAGAAGAAAGGCGAAGTTCCTGAGTCTTTTATCTCTCCACCTTTCAATTAATCCCACATGTGCTAATTGGCCAGGTTGGCAAAATAAACCTTCCTTTCACAATGTAGTAGATGTAACTGCGCTTTTTATTTGTGAAAACTTGTGATGAAGAATTAGTTTAATAGTATATGAAGGATATTAATTACACATCAAGGGCTGAACCCCGTTGGCGTAGCGGTTGTGCGCGGTACTGCGGCCCAGTGGGATGGAGGTTCAAATCCAGCAGTGGCTCTACAGGAGCAAAGGCTGGGCCTCCTACTCCCACCACCAGAGGGCAGTGATGCCCCCCCAAAACAAACAAACAAACAAATTACACATCAATCTGAAAATATTATTGTAATACCATTGATTAAAAGAAATGTGTGACCTTTTGGGAGGGAGCATATTCTGTTCAATTCTATAAGATGTTAATTCAAATGAGTTTGGGTATGGTAAGGGTGGTATTGCTGTAGATGTTACCTGTAAGAGCATCACGTAATTTTTTTTAAAGATGAAGAAAAAAAAGATCAATTCAGCACAAAGTAAGCCAAGGCATGCTTGCAGCTGTATTATAGAAATAAAAATAAATAAAAATTGTCATCAATATTAGTCGACTAGCTCCAATCTGACTCATGGTAATCCCTAAGATTCTCTGGGCCAAAAATGATAACAGCTACAGATGATCATGCCTATCTTCTACTGTACACCTCAGTGGGCTCAACAGGCAACTTCTAGGCAGTTGTACCACATAACAACCCAGTAAAAATATAGACATATTATATTTTATACAGTTTTTAAGCAATTGTTGAAATATTTCACAAATTCAATCACTTTGGAACACATGTGCTATTAGACGTACATATACACTTTGACCATTAATTCTACTTCTAGTTATAAATTCATATATATGTGAAAAAAGTCAGACAAGAGTGTGTACAGTAGTAGTATGTAGTAGTAATAACAGTATGGAAAAAGGTTAACTAGTCAAGGTTATGATAGATGAATAAACAGAGGTGTACACACATAACTCATGCTGATATAAGCTGCAATGTGTTTTGGTTATGAATGTGTTTACCATATTTTTCAGGTCATAAGAAGCACCTGACCATAAGTTGCACCCAGTTTTAGAGCAAGAAAACAAGAAAAAAATATTCTGAACCAAATAGTACCAGTATCATAAAATATTTATAAAACAAAGCAAAATGTGGCAATATTTAACATAAAGTGACCAGATTTTAACATTGGTAAAGTGGTACATCAATGACCATGGGGGGTGTTCTTGATTAAAAATTTGGTCTATATGCGGCAAGAAAAATTTTCATAGAGCACAAAAATAGTATTGTAATATATTTAATTTCAACATAAGTACAATTTACAAATATAATACAATAGAAATTATGTACAGTATTATTTTATTCTTTGGCACATTTCTCATTTGTGTGAATTTTTTTAGTAGATTGCTGTTGTAGTTTAAAAGGTCATGAAATTTTTCACAAGAATTTGTTAAATTATATTTTACACATAAAATGGTTTTCAAAGTTTCAACATTTAATTGTGATTTTTCTGATGTTCACACTTTATTTACTGTAGAAATATAGAGTTCAGTCACAACAGTAGTTCCTGGTAAGGGCAGCGCGTTTTCCACAATTTTTAGTGCATTATTGTATGAAACATGGTTTTTTAAAAATGTTGAAATATTTCTAAACATTTGTTCTCTATTGTGATTTTTGCTGATGCCCAAGCTTTAAGCTTTTCTTTATCAATATATTTTTAATAATGATACCTAATTAAAAAGATCATTTTTGGAAATATTAATACATGGGAAATTTTGAGTAATAGGATCAAATGATTTTTTCACATCATTCCAATTAAGTTCTTGTTTTAATGTAACCCAATGAAAATGTTCAATAGCATTGTAATGTACTTTCCACTCTTCAAAATAATCTATCCAGTTACATAGATCTTTTTAATGTGATTCGTGATATCTGCACAATTTATAGCACCTTGTTCTTCTAGATGGCTTATACTATTTTAAATTATTAACTGAAATTTTTAATTATTAACTTCATTTACCTACTTCGAATACCAAAATTTTGTCACCTTCAATAAGTTTTATAGCATTTTGGAAAAGAGCTGATTGTGTACAAACTCTAGCCAAATTTTTGAAGAATCATTTTCAAAATACCTTTCTAAAATTCTAGGACATTTATCCTGTGATAGAAAGTAGGATTTCAAAGGATGGCATATTTTCAAAATTCTTCCTGCTTCTGGCAAAAGAGCTAGCCAGTGCATTTTACTGTATCTAAGTATTTTTTGATATTTGACTTACACAGTTTCACAAAATTCTTTAAGCATTTGGACGTGCACAGTGTATCTATAGAAATAAAAATATATTTTAGTAACAATGTCTTCCACATCTACTGGCAACATGTCACAACTGTTTGAATGGTGTTGTGTATTATGTGCATTGCAGAGCCAACACCAATAATGTTTTGATTAAAGTTTTTTTTTAATTTATAAAAACATTATTTGTACCTCTTCTGGGTTTTCCTCCAAAACTTGCATTCATGTTGTCTGCACAATATGCAATCGTTTTATGTTTTGAACTGCTTTTTCCAAAATATTAGTAATGGAACAGAAAATTATTTCAGAAGTTTTGCCGGGCAAATAAACAAAATCTAAAATTCTAATTTTTTTTTTGTTTCTGAATCAAAAAAATCTAATAATGGTTGGAAATAACTATATCCTTATGATTAGAATTAGATGCATCAGAATATATGGTTATAAAATAATTTTTTTCTAGATTTTGTTTAATTCTGATAATGCATATGGGGAAAACACATTACACATAATTGCCTCAGATTTTGTTCTAGCACAGGCAAATTTTTTGTTGCATAGCTTTTTGACAACTTGTGATGTACAGTCCATAGATCTGAAGGAATAATAGCATGAAAGGATAAAAGTTCTTCTGCTAATGCTAATTTCTTTTCTTCATCTCCATAAATTGTTTTCTGAAAAAATTCCTGTATTTTGGAGGAAGATGCAGCAGTATTCAAATATCTTTTATGTTTCTTGTCTTCAAATGCTTTGAAATATCATTCTTCCCACCAAGCGAAAAAGAAAATTCACTATTACATTTCTCACATTTTACTATGTAATTGCTTTTGTTTTTTTTTTTAATAAAAGGAAATTCACCTCTTAGATCATTGTTGAATTTGCATCTTCTTTTCTTACTCATTATGTTAAAAAAAATTAAACTATAGTATAAATTATTATATACATATTGCTCAAAAGCACAGCAAGTAGATACATAATTACATGTATTTTATTGTTAGTTTATAACTTAAATTAATTTGATTTCTATAAAGTAACTATATTTTAAAAATTATTTGAATTTTAATCCTATATTTATTTCTAAATAATAACAATACTCACTTGTATTGTTTTTCCTCTGAATTTATCGTAATGTAAGTTGTGTCACTTTCAAGGCCGGTGCTTGACTTTTTGCCACCACTATAAAGTATAAATAATACGAATACTGTCTGCTAAATTCAAGAAAATTTGTGTATTTATGAAATAATAAATAAGTTACTTACTTAAATTATCTGAATAGCTGATTTGTTGACATAACTTATTTAACTAGCACTGGCATGCAGTACGATGTGTATCATCTGAGAGACAGTTACAAAATGTTTTTGTCGTTGCCAATGCCAAAAATGCCATTGTTCATAAAGTCCAAACAATGGTGGTCGAATTCTAACAACTGATTAACAATGCAAACTTTAATAAAGCAGGTCTCAATATTTAGTTCTCAACAATTATTTGTTATTATTAAAGTTTAACATTACAAAATTATCAAAAATAATATAAAGCTCATATACTGGCCAAAGAGCCACATGGCCACCGAAAACCTGATTTCCTTTCCCATTCTCCCGCCGCTGCCTAGCTTGTCATGCATTCTTTCCAAATCGGGACTTTCTTAAAACCCTGAGGGACGTGCAACAAGTTATTAAAAATAGGGACTGTCGCGCCAAAAGCTGGATGTCTGGTCACCTTAACTTAACAGCATAAACTCAACAGTGGTGTTAAGAACTATGATAACATTCACTAACAAATGAGGGGAGGTGTGCGCTGGGTCAATCGTTTGACCTGACTGACATTGAGACTCCAGGAGGCGGGACTTCCCCCGAACACACAGCAATCCACAGCATGCAAATAGCAGCGGACAGTAAGTAGTAAGTGCATGGGATCATAAACAAGTGTTCTGGAGTATCACACCTTCGGACTATAAGATGCGCCCTCATTTTTCCCCCACATTTGGGTATACAAAAGTGCATTTTATTGTCCAACAAATGCTGTAAAATATAGTATGTATTTCCCTATTGTTCCACTCTGACTAATATGAAGCTACTATAATTTAAGAAATATATGAGGGCAAGAAACTACCATTGCATTCACTACTACTTCTGTCCTTATTCTTAAAATTCTGGATATCTAACTTTATACAACAATTTTACTTATGATATAATGAAAGAAATTTTGTAAATTCACGACTTCTCATCTTTGCTTTTCTTTGTTTAAAGTTTATTTTTATTATTACTATTATTATTTTTAGGCATCACTGCCCTCTGGTGGGAGTGGGAGGCCCAGCCTTGCTCCTGGAAAGCTGTTATTGGATTTGAACCGCAAGCCAGTCGGCCGCAATCCCGCACTCATCCACTGTGCTACCAGAGCTCAGCCCTAAATTTTATCATGTGTGAATGTACATGATGTAACCATTAAATTCTTTAAATTCTTAAATTCTTTAAATTCTTTAAATTCATTAAATTCTTTCTAATGTTCTAATACCCATATTTGTTTTATATTTACTCCATTAAAAATGTTTAATAATTACTGCTAATCATTGCTGTAATTTCCTGTCATATCATTATTGCTTAAAACTCATTTTCTAGTCATTTCTCAAGAGATCCTCAAGGTAGAATATGCTTCGATGATGCATGATTAAAACCTTTTATATTGACTTTATAGTTGAAGAAATTATAAACTTATAAAATCTGTGATTCACAATTTATTTCTGTAAATACATATAGGAACTTAACAAAACTGTGATTTTGAATATTGCTTTGGGGAAAATTCAGGTAAGTGCATTTTATTTTTCCTCCAAAGTAACATTTTACAATTTATATATTTAAGTCGGAATGGTATTACTTGAATGTAAGAGATATTAACCATTTTCCTGTATATTAGATGACAATAGAATATGCATATTGTAGACAAATTTCAGAGAATGTTTTCAGCTCATCAAGAGGAACTGAAAAGGGGAAATAGACAGTGGGAAAAAATGGAAGAGCAAAAACAGAAGTTTCCTGTCTGTTGCTTTGTGCCACAGCACATACATAATAGGTGAAGACGGGGGATAAGAGAGGCAAAAATAAAATTGACTCTACAGTGGATAAACTGAAAATGAATCTATCCTTCTGAAGGGCTTATATATAAAAATTAAAACAGCTAAAATTAAAAAGCTCTTAGGAGTAGGCACATCAGAATTAATTTCATAATTTCCTCTACTATTCTACTCAAATTAAATACACAGATAAAGTTACCCCAACATACCTACTATTTTCAGTTATAAAATTTGACCAAGAAACCATAATACAGTCAAGCTCATGTGACAACACTATATAAAGACTAGCTGAGATGCAATCTTCTATGCTAATAACAGGTAAATTCGTTGATGTGTTTTTTTTCTAAGAAAAATTGTATTGCTTTCCATGATAATTTGCATGGCAGATATCTTTTTTATTTAACAATTTCTATAACATTTGCCCAATGTCATTGCTTATGTTTTTTTTCTCAAACTCCAAAAAGCAGAAAATGATGCTAGAAGCCAGTGATGACTGGTTGGGAGTGAGGGAACCTTCATTCTATGGCTTTCATTCTGGCGGTATATTGAAATCTAATGGCCCAGCATTACTCAACCTGTGGGTTGCAACCCCTTTGGGGATCCTTTCACAGGGGGTCATCTAATTTTATGCTAGGGTCACCACAAGATGAGGAAGTATTTGAAAGGGTCATGATATTAGGAAAGTTGAGAACCAGTTTAAGTTTCTAAGAATGGAGACTGGAAAGTATTCTATCAGGGAAAATATCTAAAGACAAAAACATCAGACTCAATATTCTTGCTTCCATTCAAATCACAATAGTAGAGTAGTATATATACACAGGAAGTAGGATCATAATTTGGGGTGAAATGCATTTAGAGTAATATATATTATTTCACAAGGTTATATGAATAGTTAATTTTGAAAATTTTAGTTGTCATTCTTTCTTTTTATTTATTTTTTTGTTCATTATTTCTTGGTAACATTTTCCCTCCTTTTCAATTAATTAATTGAAGTCTGTATTTTTACATTTGGGTTCCATTTATATCTCACTTAAGAAAAAATGTTATAAGCAGGTATGCTATCTCACATATTCAATGAAAGTAAAAATATATATTTTTAGGAATATTGGAAATTGAGTCTTAGAAAAGTGATAAAATGTCTCTTCACACCCCTTCTCCAGTACGTAACAAAATGTGCATCTGAACCTACTCAAGGCAGACCTGAAGGAGGGCTATAATAGTGAAATAGGATGACTGGTACAAAATACTAATCAGGGAATGAGGACAACTCAAAGGAAGGGCTGAGAAACATTGTAGGTGAAGCCAATTTTACAAAAAATTTATTTTTACTCACTTTTTTGTTACAGAGTAAATTATAAATTTGTTACAAATTTGTAGCAGATTTGTTACAAATATCAAATCTTCATTTGGAATATGAGAATTCTGAACTAGTTACTGATATAATACTTCATGCGCATGCAGAATATTTGTAGTTCAAAAGTTTTGAAAACTGTATTGGGATAGTATTTAGGAATAAGAACACTGATTTTCATAGTCTTTGGTATGCAGTTGTCCTTAGTTATAGAATATAATTGTAATATGATTAAAATATAATGGAATATTATTAAAATAAAGTTTACTGTACACAGTCACAAATGCATGTGTAAGCTTATGTCATGATTGGTTGAAAATGATTTTGAAACTTTTAAAAAATCTCAGGTAATTAACTACTGTATTTTTAAAAAATGGTAGTTTGCACTAATAAGACCTCAACTATTTGGAATAGATATATTAATAGATATATTAAGGGTATATGAAAAATGTTTATTATATTTCACTTCATACAAATGTGATCCAGGTATGTATGAGAGGGTAACCCCCAAAATGGAAAAAATATCTGCTGGGCAGAGCGTTTTTGCATTTTTCCCACTAGACAAGCACCGAACAACTCGCTCTGAGTTAGTGCAATCAGTAGGCTTGCCCGGGAAGGTTCTCTCTGGTCACCGGGCATTTTTTGGCAAAAGCACATTCTCTTGAACTTCATTTTTTGTGATGTCCAATTAAAAGAACAGTGTGCAACTGTGAAATTTTGTTTCCTGCTTGGAAAAAATGATGTAAAACTGTCGTGATTTTGAACAGAGTGTGCAAGGAGAGGGTTATGAGGAAAAAGCAGAAGTGAAATGTTGATCGATGACAAAACTTGTTCTGGACATCCATCTACTTCTAGAATAGACAAAAGTATCAATTCATTGTGCATTTGGAGTTTGTTCCATCTAGTCGGACTGTTAATCAAATTTCTACTTAGAGATTCAGAAAAGATAGCATAGCAGTGTGCAACAAAATCAAGGTCTGACATTGCTGATAGTGGAGTGGTTTTGCCACCACAGCTATGCACATGCTCACACAGCTATCTTAGTGTGCCAGTTTGGGGCAAAAAAAATAGCTTGCCTCTTATGTCCCCAACACCTTCCTCACCTGACCTCGCGCCATGAGACTTCTTTTTGTTTCTTAAGATGAAGGACAGAAAAGAAGAGTGATCTGATTATGTACAAGGGATGAAGAAATAAAAAATGGTGCTGTCAGCCATCCAAAAGGGTAAATTTCAAAAAATGTATCCAAGAATGGATTAGCAGATACGGCAAATGTAATAAGTGTGAGCAGAGTGCTTTGAAGGTAATAAAGTTGTTTTATAAAAAAAAAATTAGATACATAACTTTGAAAAATAATTTTTGGGGGTATTGCATTATATGTGAGTTCACAAATAAAAGTGTTCAGACAAGTATACATATGAATAAAAACACACATACTTTACTGTTGTTCTAATGTCTATTTTTGCTTTATTTTTTCCAAGAGATATTTGTTCTTTGTTCTGACAATCCATTGTGAATTCAGTATGTATCACCAACACCATTATTCAAACGCATCTATTCTTCTTCTCTTTACTTATTCATGGTCCAGTTTTTACATGCATACGAAATGATTAAAATACCATGATGAAGGTCAGGTACACCTCAGTCCTCAGAGGGACAGACTTCTTTGCTTTTTGACACTTTAAAGTGGATCAAAAAGCTGTGTGGAAGATACTTTTCAGATGTGAGATGTAGCAGTTTGGGGAAAAGAAACTGCTTTCAGGCTCAAACAGCTTTGATCAGAAGCAATAGATTCTCTTTCTTGATTTTCCAGTCCGTAATTCGGATGAGACGGATACATCTCGAGGAGAGAAATGATGCCAGAAAGCAATATTGTTTTCTAATCCATTTCAGCACCATCTGAATTTCACGAACAATTAATATGTGAAAAACTGAGCTTAATCAAATGATCATTATACTGTTATTAGTTATCATTAGTTGATTTCAACTCAATCTATTTCAATGATGAGTCTGCATTCTTGATTGACACAAGATAACAAGTCTTTTCGTCAGTGGAGGCACTGGTGGGATCAAATCCCTGAACTTTCATTGTTTAATTGTTTAATAATTGTTTCATTGTTTAATAATTGTGACCCTAAAAATGACTAAGTAAATAATATCTGTTTCCTATAAGACATGTGACCCTGACGCTAAATTACCTAGAGGAATCTCAGCTCCAAAACTTCTGTACTGCGTGATCTTACTTTTCTTGATTAATGAATAAACTTTGGATCAAAATATGAACTGTCTTCACATTATTTTATGAATAGTGTATTTTAGTTTGTTGAATATATTTATTAAATGTTTTATATATATATATATATATATATATATATATATATTTGTTAATGCTATTTAAGCCATTTCTCAGTGTATGAGAGCCATTGAAAAACAGGAGAAAGCTGAGAACCATTGGAAAAGCAGATCCAAAATCTCTGCCTGAAGTGGCAGAGGTGACAATGGCCTGATGTGCCAGAGGCGATGGCATGGAGATTCACCTGAGCAGCAGTGAGACTGTGCAGTACCTTCTCTTCATCTGGATAGAGACTATGGAACTATGAGGCTAAGGGCCAGGGCTGATTTCTGGCCTGTGGAGGCAAAGACCACAGTGTCACGTGGCTGAGAGGCTGAGAACCAGAGGAAAATGTGGCATCTGGTTGAGGAGACCAATGACTCTATCCTTACTTTTTGCTGAATTTGACTTGTGATAACCTGTTAAGTTCCCTAGTAATCCAATGTGGTAGTTAAATAATTTTATGTCAACTTAAAGACGTATAAAAATGTTCGAGTTGTCACAGCCTGACGGTACCTACTTGAGAGCATGACCTTCTCAGAGGAATGGTTCCAGGAACCTCTCCTCTCTCTGCTTTCATGTTTCTGCTAACTGGCTCCCCTGAGAGCTGCTGGAACCCTGCCAGGTTCACACCAATATTGGATTCACAGGAATCTGCTCACACCAGCCTGTGATATTCCTGCATCGTTCTTCATTGTTGTAACTCATTGAGTCTGAAGAGGGCTTATGGACTAATATCAGACTTTGAACTTGCATTGAAATAGACTGGGATGTTTTCCTCACCCTTAATTACATCTTGGTTTAAAGCTCTTTCTTATACATATATGAGTGACCCTGAATTTGTCTTTCTAGTCAACATCGTCTATCACACTCCCTTACTGGAGAATATTGTCAGTGGCCTTTATCTGGTCATTTCAACAAATGATCGAACCTAGCATAAAAATACAGTGTTGTGGGAGAAACAGTTGGTGTCAGAAAAAGTAAAGAAGGAAAGCACATAGAGGCATTTCTGACCCCTAGCCCATGGCAATAGAGAAGACAGAACAGGTCAGATATGTCCTCCTTCATTGACGATAACTGCAGGATTCTACTTTCTAAAAAGGTTACTATGACAACCAATAAACAGAAAAAAATATAATAGATTTTTAAAAACCAATTTTATAGTATCTCATTATTGCTCAGATGTTGGACTTATTATGGGTTACAGAGTCTTTCATAAAATAAAGTAAGAAGAATGAATAAGAAAATGGAATTTACATGGTTAGGTGTATGGGGAAAATAATTTTGCAAGTATGTCATTTGTTGGAATCTTTCACCCTTGAATCTAAGAAAACAAAAATATTCATTAAAAGCTTTTAAAAAGTTTTTGTTAACCTTGTCAATCCTATAATTTTCCAAAGGAAATTTTATTTTTTCAAATAATTTGAACAAGATTGAGCTTCAAATTTTCAAAAGACATTTTCAGTGTAGCTAAAGGAAACTAAATGGGAGATGACACATAATAAAAATGTGAATCCTAATGACAAAAGTTTAAAATACTTAAACCAAATAACTTGTCAGTTTTAAAGTAGCAGTAGTCAAAATCATACTAGAATATGAATACAAATTTTGAATATTTAAGAGGAAATCAAATACACAGCCAAGTCATTGTTTAGATATTCAATAAGAAAGTCAAATAAACTTTGCTGTCCCGTGATCTTCACGATGTGCTCAATGATTTCACTCTGCTGCCTCTTTTGTAGAAAGAGGAATTTTAGTCCAACAGCTTCCAATTTCCTTCCCATGTTAAATAATCTATGATCTTACAATAATATGAATACATTTTGAAAATGGAAATGTCTCAGTGTATATAAATCATTCTTTGATTCATGCATTCCATTGCTAACTCTTAAGTAACTACTGAACTGTCGTAAATTAATATGAAACTTCTAACAATAACTACTGATGTACTCTATTATAATTCTGGAGTGCAAATACCTGTGACTAAACCCCCATTTTGCAGGGGATTCTATACTCTAGTGGGCAGGATTAAAGCAGGAGTAAAGCCTGACTTGAGATGTGAGCCAAATTCTACCATTTTCTTTGGGGTTAATTTTAGACTCTACCTTAGCAGAAGGTGCAAGGAAGTTGTAATGTTGGAAATTATGTACCATATCATATCAGAAGACCCATCAGAAAAGCGCATTTTATGAAAACTACACCAATAAAGATTACACCACTAATCCAGGTACTTAAAATGCATAGCCAAGAGGGTTGACACATTATTAAGCAGTTTAGCAGGATCTTTATTTTACTGGCCAGTATTTAACCAGTCAATTATATGACTCTTTTAGTCATAATTCCTTATGTGATATATTATAATTCTGACCTTTATACACCTAGGGCTATAACTCCATTTTAGAGGACAATGTTTAATCGTGGAAAAGGGTGGAATGACCACTTGGGCATAGTAGACGGTATGATTTATGCAGTCTCTTTTATTTTCTGGAGGATGTGAAAACAAGCTGTTTATTTGCCTTGGATAGATAATGGTACCACTGTACAGTTCTAAGACACCTCAGCTCGCCTGGAGAATCAGTCTGCTATTTTGTATTTGAGGATTGGTAGAAGTGACTTTTGGACATTTTGGGCCTTGGACTCTGGACCTTGCATTTAGCTTACCTCTGCTTGACCTTTGGGTTTTGGACTGAACAAGAATCATGACCACATGAGACATGTCTTCACTGTTTTATGAGTTACTTGGAATGTTACAGTGAATCATAGAACCCAAGGATGTGAGAGAATATACTCCAGGTAAAAGTGGGGGGAGGAGGGCTGAGGCCCAGTGGCGTAGTGGTTGTGCACAGGACTGCAGCCCACGGGGATGGAGATTCAATTCCAGCAGTGACTGCACAGGAGCAAAGGCTGGGCCTTCTACTCTCACCACCAGAGGGCAGCGATGCCTAAAAAACAAAAAACAAAAACAAAAGTGGGAGGAGGAGAGAAATAGAGCAAAATAGCATCTTGGAAAAGCTAGGAATTTGGCACATATTTAATCTCCAACTCTGATTTGGGACAAGATGGTGCCCATGTGAGCAGCAAACACTGAGGGCTCTTCATGTAAGGTGGTTCTAGTGTCCATGTGATCTAGTGGAAGCATTCTGGTAAGTGAGAGAACCCCGAAGGACAACTCCCCCTCCACCACCACCACCACATATCTGCCTTGGAACAACTTGACTCATTACTCTGAGCTGCCCCAGCACACTGCCATTACTGCCATGGGCAGCAATTGACCCACCTCACCCCCAGACATGGTGTCCACTCCAGGTGTTGCTTGGCTGCCCCACCGAGGCACACAGAGCTATGGTGGTAATCTCTGCAGCAGCTGCCCACTCGTGGTACTTCACTAGGAGAACCGTTTCCCTTTGCCGCAGTTCCCCTCTCCTCATGAGGCAGCTCCGCTCTCTCCTTCCATTCACTCAGGGTCCAAGTAGCTAACCAGCAGTCGACCTGTACCTGGCTAGGTGATTTGTGAGTGGGTACAATCCACCCCCATTATTGCCTCGGACCACTCCAGCAACGCACACGCCTGCCTGCACACTCTGCCAGCATTGCGCCTGCTCCCTGCCGAGGCCCATGCCACTTGTACCTGCTCTCATCCCTGGGCACTCCCTGCCACTCCTCCCAGCGACAAACCCTTCTTGAGCCCATGCCACTTCTACCTGCACCTGAGCCAGCGCACAGCACTGCAACAACCTGCAGCATGCGTTCCCAGCACCAGCAACCATGATCAATAGGCTTGCTGCCCCAGCTTGTTCCTGCTGGTGCAGGAGCTCAGTACTGCATTGCTCTTCCCACGGGTCAGTGCATCTGATGCCTACAGACAGCATTATAGTTCCACAAGGAACATGTGGTAGTGCATGCTTAATCTGAATAACGTACATTCCCCACACATAGCCTGACTCTGGAGCCGCAATCAGCATGAACTCCCATGGCAAAGAGGCCCCCTACACCTTGGTTTTCTATGAGATATTGTGTTTGTCTGGATAGACTAGAGAAACATGCATATGGATGTAAGAAAAAGATTTATATACAAGAGGAATAGGACATTGAGAAAGCATCCCAATCCAGTCCAGTTCAAAGTCGTAAGTCTGATATTAACCCATAAGCCTGATATCAGTCTATAAAATCTCTTTCCAAATCATGAAGTCACAGACCAGTGGGTGCAGAGTTCAGGCGCCAGGAGAGGTCTCCCCAGGGCTCCTCGCTTCCAGGGCTCAGGGTCCATCAACAGCATCCAGTGGTGGTAGAAGCAACTCAGTGCTGGCAGGGGTCTCCATGTTGTTTCTCCAGCTTCAGAGGTCTGGCTCCATCAGAGTAAGGCTGTGTGGCTTCTCCTCCAGCTGCTTCAGCTCCTCTAGTTGCCATCTTGTCTTGTCTGTAGTTGATTGTCTCGGAGACTGACCCCCAACAACTGGGGATATGGTTCCTCATCTCCACCAAGGAAATACCGAGAGGTTTCCCAGAAGTCTCATGCTCACACATAAAGCCATGCTCACACAGAGGCCTCATTGACTACTCAATGGCTAGCCCCAGATTAACAGGTTAGACTCCACCCCTGCATCTCAATCATGAAATTTACATAAACACATGACTACCACAGGCATCATTAAAAATTGAAGGGAAAGGGGAAAAATATTTTTTAATTAAACAAGAAAAAAGACTGCTAAGGTTGTCCTGACAGACCAGGTCATAGCAACCCAGTGGCAGACACTAGGTTCCAAATCCCCTCCAGTCACTGAAGCTCCTCACCAATGTTGGCCACTGAAATATTGAGGAACACTGCCTACACAGCAGTCTGTCCCAGCTCTTTAGTAGGTAACAGGCAACCTCCCTGAAGCATCCTTTCCAGTAATACAGAGAAAGACCTGTAATGGCCCACTGAAACATGGGGCATACAAAAGAATCAAGGAAAACTCAACAGACCACATCACTCAGCAAAAAATCTAGAGAGACAAAACAAAGTAGCAGAGTTAATGATGCTTATAGAAGAATTTGACACAGATCTGTCACAGAAGGAAATTTTGAGGTTTCTGCTTAGAGTAATACAGGAGCAATACTGGAAGAAACACAGAATAAGGATGCAATGGCAGTGGAGATGAAGTCCATAATGGGATTAAGTCCACACACCAAAGGGAAATACAGGTAGCAGAAGTCACTCACAAGGTTACAGAATTTATGCTTAGGCTTGAGGAGGCAGAGAGCCATACCAGTGATCTGAAAGACCTTCTGACAGCCCTCAGCAAGCAAGAAAGATAGGAAAAGTGAAGAGTCAGAAGATAACCTGAGATTAATGACAGATGCTATGAAGAGGAATATTTGAACAATTGGCTTACTGGAGCAGAACACACCACACAAGTTGACAGCGAAGATAACAATGGAATTTCTGGAAGAAACCTTTACTACCTTAAGGAGTGATAATCAGGCACTCATACACGAAGCAGAAAGGACACCAACTCACCTAAACCCCATGAAGAATTAACCCAGACATATATCAGTAAAAACACCCACCTTTGAAGAATAAAAGGAAAGTTTAAAAGCAGCAAGAGAAAGGAAGACAGTCACATAAAAAGAAGCTCAGGTAAGAATATGCTCAGATCGATCAGCAGACACAATGATGAAGAAGAGAGAGTGGAGAAACATCTAACAATATGCCTCCCCCAAAATCCTTTACTCTGTCAAATTATCCATTAAGTTAAATGGGGAGATAAGGGTTTTCCCTTATCTTTCCAGGACAAGGAAAGACTCAAAGAATATGTTGCAAGACACCCAACTCTGCAGAAGATACTGGCTGACTCACTAAGGCTGGAGGATCAACCTTCAACAAGCATAGCCAGGAGACATCCATATAGCCCAACTCAATCCAGAACCAAATATACCACCAATTACCAAGATAACTGGGCCTCAGAGGGAAAAGAAGACAAGAAATAAGGCCCCGACACAGCACATTGATCTGAAGTGAGATAGGAAAACACCCAAAAAGCAAGACATCATATAACAGCAATGAATCTGCAGATTGAGATAAAAGCCCTAGATTCCAATGGCCTCAATTCATACAGTAAAAGAGAAAGACTTAAAGTCTGATTCAGAAAACACAACCCAACAATCTGTTGCCTGCAGGAGACACATCTGATGGGCACAGACAAAAATAAACTAAGAACAAAAGGCTGGTGGAAAATAAGCCAAGCAAATGGCAACTTACATAAACAAGGGTGGCAATCCTAATCTCTAAAAAAACGGACTTGAGTTTCAAAGCTTTAAAAAAGACAAGGAGAGACAGGCACTAAATAATGCTCAAAGTAACTAGCAACCAGTTGCATGTTGAATATTTACATGCCCAATAATATAGCAGGGAATTTCTTTTAATAAAATACTAAAAAGATGATAAAAGAAATCATGGACGCAATGATCATAGCTGGTGATTTAATAGTCCACTATCAGAGAAAGCAGTTCACTGGAAAAGAAGCTCAGCAAAGAGGCTACAGAGCCAAACAATGCAATCAGGGCACTGGGCATAATAGACATTTCAGAGTTTTTTTATCGAAATTCAAAACAATCCACATCATCCTCAAGCCCACATGGCTCATTTTCAAGAATAAGCCACATGCTGGACCACAAATCAAGCCTGAGTAAATTCAAACACAGAGCTTATTCAGATGGCTTTCTTGGATCACCATGCCATAAATTTGGAGATTAATAGAAGGAAGACTAGGAAAGCAAGGGCACGCAATTCAAGCATGACCAACGATCATCTGCGACATGAATGGGAACAGACTCAGATTTGAGAGGAGGTTAGGAAGTTTCTAGAAACTAATGAGAACAAGAATACAGCTTATCAAAACATATGGGATACTGCGAAGGTAGTTATTGGAGGTAGTTTGATATCAACAAATGCATACATGAAAAAAGAAGAGAGGCTTATGACTGATATGGTATAACAAAACCTCCAACAACTAGAGCAGATTCAGAGAACAACCCCGCCAATAGCAACAGAAATAATAAAAATCAGGACAGAGTTAAATCAGTGGGAAGACAAGAGAATGATGCAAAATATAAATGCAACAAAAAGCTGATTCTATGAAAGGAGCAACTTATCTTTGATAAGGGTCCCTAAAACATCAAGTGGGAAGCTGATGCCCCTTTTAGCAAGCGGTGCTGGAAATAATGGATATCTACCTGTAGAAAAATGAAGCAAGTTGCTTACCTCACCCCATGCAGAATAGCAAACTCAAGGTGGATCACAGACCTAGAAGCAAAATCCCAAACTATCAGGACTATCAAAGATGGAATTGAGACCAACCTAAGATCATAGGTTCACCACAATAGGGAAGGGTACACACACAAGGAAACTGGAAATTGACAACTAGATTATATTAAGGATAAAACACCTCTATACCTCAAAAGACTTCACCAAGAGAGTGACAAGACAACTCACAAACTGGGAGAGGATTTTGTGTAATATCACATAAAAGACTCATTCCTAAAATCTACAACATTCTCATGGCCTGCAAAAAGAGGAAAGCAGTTAGCCTCTTAAGAAAGTGGGCAAAAAAAATGAAAAGAACTTTTATTAGGGAGGAGACCCATATGGTCAACAAACACATGAGAAAGTGTTCCCGTTCATTATCCATCAGAAAAATTCAAATTAAAACAACCATGAGATATCATCTAACACCCCTGAGGTTAGCCCAAATCAGAATATCAAAAATCAACAAATATTGGAGGGAATGTCATGCAAAAAGAATCCTCCTCCACTGCTCGTGGTCATGTAGATGTGTAAAACCACTGTGCAAAGTGATCTGATGACACTTAAAGAAAATGGAAACTGATCTACCTTGGTACCCAGCCATCCCTCTACTAGGGATATACCCAGAGGAGGTAGGAAATAGAACATGACCAGTCATCTGCGCTCCAATGTTTATTGTGGCACATTTCACAATTGCAAAGAATTGGAAACAGCCTAAGTTTCCATTGATATATGAGTGGATTAGTAAACGCTGGCAAAAACACACATTGAAGTACTATGCAGCACCAAAAAGCAGATGAACACATGGAACACGTCATTTTCATGGGGTGAGTTGGAAGGAATTATGTTAAGTGAGGTAAGCCAATGTCAAAAGGACATGTATAGCTGGAGTCCCCTGAGGTAAATACAATCAGCACAGCAGGAATAGATGGAAAGACATTTATCTCACAATACATGGGTTGAAGCCTGGGCAGTTTGGGGGAGGTCAGAGCAAACTCAGGGAGGCACATGTGAATCCAACAGAAAGAAGGGGAAAGGGGGGAGGAAGAGGGAAAATGGGGTGGAGGAGGGACTGACACGATGATATGGGGGGTATAGGACACAAACTCACCCAGGGGGAGAGTATTGGTTGTGTATCCATAGATATGGAGTGTGCATACATACCCCACCATGATGCACCAAACCAAAAGTGTAACGTAATATGTTGAAGAATCCATTAAAAAGTCTACACTACAGGGTCGGTCCCAATCACAACCAAATTAACCCCCATCCTGGATGTGTATGATGCACAGAACAACGCTAGACCTTCTGGTGGGGGAAAGAACCAACCTACTATACCCAGACAGAAGCAAACCAAGAAGGAAAGAGAGAGAAGGGCAGTCGGCCTAGTCTCCATATGGGCACATCAAGCCCAGAGGATGAGGTCCTTGCATGGGACTTCTGGGGCACAGAGAGAAATGCGGGATTCCCAACAGCTCAAGACATGCTATCCCCTAGCTGGAACATATAGAGAAGCGATAGTAATGAGGCCACACGGTGGGGAAACAGTGGAGGAATGGAGCATAATAAATAAGCAATTGAAGTAAAGCCAAGCTGCATTTTTCCTGAGAAGCCCCAAGAATGGACTTCAGGCTGGGAGGAGCAGCCCTGAATCTCCCTCAGGTCCAAGGTAGAGGGTCTCATGGGCACCAGCAAACAGACCTGGACCTGTGCAGGGTATTGTTTCTTTCTTTTCTCTCGTCCTTTTCACTTTCCTTTTGTTTCTTCAGCAGTATGTTTTCTTATTGTTCAGACTAAGATATAGCTGGTTTGCCTAATTATATGGGTGAGACCATGGGAAGGGAGTCCAGGATAAGGGAATGGGGCCAATGGCCCCCGAAAGGTAGAGGGGAAAGAAAGAGGTGGCGAGAGGGTGTGGGGAGTGGATGGCATCATGTACAAGGGAACAATGATGGGAGCAGAACTAGCATTTAGGAGAGAGTAGAGATCCTGTCAGGATTAGAGCAACACCAAGAAAAGAGAGAGGAAGCACTAAGATGTGGAAGAGAGGGGAAAGTGATGGTGGGGCTGAATGGAGGTGGGTTGGAGCAGAGACCTAAAGCCCATCTATGGACAATGGGACATCCCCCAATAGAGGGATCACACGGGGAGGGGGACCATTTCAGGGTGCAGTAGAGCAATAATGGTTCACACAATATACCTCTGTTCCCGGAGGCTTCCTCCTCCCCCCTCCCCCCACTGGTTATCATAACCTCATGTCATTTCCAAATCTAGGCTAGGCAGGAGCATGTACATAGGTATAGGCAAGAGATAAATCTCACAGTGCATGGAACCCAGGAACCGGAAGAAGAATTGAGTTACCCAAAGTGTAGGGGTATGTGGGGAGGGAGGAGGTCATTGATCACAATGAATGGCATATAACCACATACCCCAGCCAGAGGAAAGAAAAACAGAAGTGAGAGGGGTAGGGATACAGCTTTTGCTGTGAGATTTAAAAATAATAAACAATCTACAATATATCAGGGGATCACGAGAGTTAGTGGTGATCGGGGGAAAGAAAGGAGGGAAGGAGCGGATCCCAAGGACTCAAGGGCAAGTTAAGTGTCGAGAAAAGAATGATGCAATATATGTTTGAATATGTCAGATTCAATTAATATATGGTTTGTCACAAGAGTTGTAAGAGTCCTCAGTAAAAACATTAAAAATAAAATCTCCAACTCCTTGAGATAAGTCTGGTATTAATTAAAAAAAATATATACCACAATCATAACAGAAAATAAATGGCCAGAAAATTTAGCAATTTGATTGAGGAGGATGGTGTGCCCTTAAAGATAGTGATGGGGATGATGTGAGAGAATGACATATGGACCATATTTGATCTGCTCTAGCTTCACCATGGAAATGAATACAACTCCATAGTGGTCCAAGGGCAATTTCCACAAGCCAGATCTGACATTCATCTACTTTCCATTCTTATTTTACATTATTCTGACACCAGTCATTCCTTCACAATAATTTCCTCCTCTGCCAGTTTTAATAATATGCTGCAATGACTACACTGAACTCAAAGATAATACTCATAATTAAGGAGGTTTATTAGGGCAGTTTACCTTACGGTCTATGGCTATTTACTTTGTGCATTGGGATAAGGAAATCCCCCAAATCCTGAGATCTCATTATGTGTAGAAAAATACTAGACAATTCATAATTAGAATCTGACTCAAATTTGCCTCACAATGGAATCGTAGATTTCTGGGCCTGACAGAGATTGTTTCCTCATTTCTAGATAAACAATTAAGGTAGATTTACTTGGCGTTTGGAATAACTTCCATATTGGTCTTATAGTGTGTATGGTAATAGATATAGTAATAGGAAACTAAGAATCTGTGGAAACTTTCCTTATTCCAGCTATTATTAATACAAAATAAAATTAATTAGCATCCATCAGCATGGCCATGATTAGTGTCCACATGAAAAATCTAATAGATGCAAAGTCGCCATACGAATCATCTTTCTACTAGAGTAGAAAGCTGAACTGGCTTTGGAGAAAGACGTTAGATTATCTCAAGCTCAACCCAGCAATGAATCTGATAAAACTGCTATGCTATATGTGGTAGTTGGAGAGACGGTTATTGAGAATACAAATACATAGTATATAAATATTTATTCAGTTTATA
>PVJH01005136.1:0-54996 GCA_004026705.1 Nesogale talazaci
ACGTGTCGGTGACTCTTGAGGATCTCTGATGATGTCTATTGAAATTGCCCAGTGGTGCCTGTGTCAGGCGTTGGTCATATAGTGGTGAAGTTAGGCAGAAGACTGCTGGAGGTGGCCAAGGACTGAAGACATACTTGACCAGGAGGGAGAAGAATGGTGTGTACTCACTGTCACAGTATAACAAATGAGCAAGTGCCTGCTCATTTCTGAATATTGCCAGCCTTTGTCCCAATTTCAGTTAAATCAGGGTCATCATTTTAAAAAAGCTCATGGGAAAATTCTTTTACCTTCATTTACCTTTTTCCATGAACTTTTTGACGCCTCCTTGTATGAACTATCTAGTGCTCTGTGTATCTGTCAGAATGTGGGGTTAAAAGTTTCAGTTTCTAAGGATCAGGAATCTGAACAGTTTTACTGAGTTCTTTGCTCCACGTTTGCAGAAAAGCATTCATTGTTGCAACCAACTCAACACTGTTTCCAATCCCCTTGTTGGCCATTCCTTTGACTTAACTGAGTGTCTACACAGTGTGAGCTAAGAATAAGAACGTGCACTAGTGAAAAAGAGAACGTGAGATAGGTACTTCAGTCTTTTATGACTTAATTTTGATGGGGATATGACATCATCTCTGCCATATACCATATATACTCGTGTATAAGCCAAGTTTTTCCACACATTTTTGTTAATAACTCATTTAATTGGGGGCTCATAGAACTCTTACCACAATCAATTCATACATCAATTGTATACAGTCCATATTTGCACATTTGTTGCCATCATCCTCGAAACCTCCTCCTCCTCCTTAGGCCCCCAATATTATGTCCCCATATTTCCTCTCCCTCCCCACTACCTCTCCCTCTTGAACCCTTAATGATTTACAAATTGGTTATCGATTTGTCATATTGTATACTGTCCAATGTGTCCCTTCACCCACTTCCCTTTTGTCCATACCCCAGGGAGGAAGTTATATGTAGATCCCTGCAATTGGTTCCCACTTTCTACTCTACCTTCCTTTTACCCTCCTGGTATCACCACTCTCACCACTGGTCCTGAAGGGATCATCTATCCTGAATTCCCCATGTTTCCAGCTCCAATGTACCTCCCCTGGTCTAGCCGGATTTTTCAGGTAGAACTGGGATCATGATAGTGGGAAGAAGCAATTAAGAACTAGAGAGGAAAGTTGCATATTTCACTGTTGACTGGATCATCTCCTCCCTGGGACTCTTCTATAAGGGGATATTGCTTCAAGTATTAATGGGCCTTGGGTCCCCAATCTATACTCCCCTCATCTATAATGATAACATTTTTAGTTCTTTGATGCCTGATACCTGATCCCTTTGACACCTCGTGGTCACACAGTCTGGTGGTCTTCTTCCATGTGGTTTTTGTTGCTTCTGAGCTAGATGACTCCCTGTTTACCTTCAAGCCTTTAGACTCCAGACGCTATATCTTTTGATAGCTGGGCACCATCAGCTTTCTTCACCATATTTGCTTATGCAAATTTTTATCTTCAGTGATCATGTTGGGAAGGTGAGCATCATGGAATGCCAGTTTAATAGAACAAAGTGATCTTGCATTGAAGAAGTACTTGAGTGGAGGCCCATTGTCCATCTGCTGCCTTAATACTAACCATAAGTATATGCACATAGATCTATTTCCCCATCATCATATATGAATATGTTCACCTATGTACATGTCTGTATTTAGACCTCTATAAATGTCTTTTACCTCTCAGTTCTTTCCTTTATTTCCTTTTACTTTCCTCTTGTCTCATTATCATTTTCAACCACCACTTGGTGTTCAGTATTTCTCTCTCTTACTTTACTCTTAATCCCTATCAGACCTCTCATACACACGTTACCACTCATTTTGGATCTCTGACTGTTCCCTTATCCCTAGCATAGTCAACACCACCTCCTTTCCCCCACCTCCCCATCTCCCATGTCCCCCCGGAACCATTAGTACTGTTTTCTCCTTCAGACTGTTCACCCAGCCTACCTTTTTAAACTAGATAGTGGTATGTACAAAGTGGTATGCCAAGATAGTGGTATGTACAAAAAATAAACTTGACATCACAAGATGAAGCAACAAAAGAAACCAAAAGGATGACAATAACAAAAAAACACCCAATGACCAGAAAAAATATATAAATAAGTTAAAAATAAATTAATAATATCAAAAGAAAAATGTATAAATAGTTCAAAGTCTGGTTGTTGACCTCCAAGAGTGTCCCCGGTTGAATCCTTTGGGGTGCTACATTCTTGCCCCAAAGTATACCCTTGACACTCCCTCGGGAACTCTGCTCTGCTCCTCCTACTGCTCTGCTGCATGTCCTTGCCTCCATGTGGTGGGGTCAGACCTGGTACATTCTCAACCATGTTTCCCCAGTTTTGCCCCCGTCGGGCCTTGGGTTAGCAAGGGATACTGTATTTCATGCGTGGGGAGATCTTTCCCGAGGCTCAGTGGGCCAGGATGCACTCCACTCTCTCTGCCTCCCCCTTCATTTGCTCTTGGGTACTCTGGTCAGACATGGCCCTCTCCCAGGGTTGCAGCCAGTGCTGACCTCCAAACTCCCCTGGGGGGAGGGGCGGCTGGCCATGTAGTTGGAATTGGGGCTGGGTTCTGGGACCCCTCCGCTGGGTCCCCACTCTATGCTGTCATGCTGCAATTGCATCCTGGAACCTCACGTTCAAAGTTTGGTTCTTTTTCCTTGTGGAGATGTCAACAATACGCTCCCCTTGGGTGAGTTAGTGCCCCATTTCCCATATTGCCATCTCATCTTCCCCTCCTCAGTTGGCTGCTATATGTAGCCCTGAATTTGTTCTGGTCCCTGCCATTCTATCTTCTACGTGGGCCTCACCCCAGGAATTTCTGTATTCTGTAGCTTTTCCCTCTATGCCCCTTTTATGCCCCCTTTGCATTTTTTTAAGCTTACCTCAACAGACTCATGCTATACTTTTCCTTTTGCACTTGACTCACTTAATATAATTTCCTCCACACATTTTTTATGCAGTTTTTGTGGTACATTTAGGTGGGTGGGTCAGCTTATACTCAACTATATATAGCATATTAGTTACACAGACCAACCCTGGCACCATGTGAGAAGGAGTACCCAGTGATGATGTGTCAAGAGACAAGGATCACCAAAGGTCATCTCAAGTCTGGCTACCACAAACCCGCTTCCCCAGTGAACTGACGTATTTAATATATTTATAACACTCTCTGTAAACTGTGCTGTTTTTATACTTTGCTCCCACTTACCCCTTCTTTTCCCCCAAATGCCTTTTACCTTCCACAGTTCTACTCAACAAACCCCTTTTCTGTCAATTCTTATGAAACTTTTTTACTTAACCCTCACCAAGCTCTCTAAGTCATGCACCTGAACTCTTAGATATATTGTAGGTCCTTTGAAAGCAGAAAAGATGTTGTACTGTATTATAAAGACTTAATATTCTGGCATGAGTGTTTCTTGGACTACTAATGTTTAAATAGTTCTGGAAAAATCTAGGCCAGTGGTTCTCAACCTTCCAAAATCTGAGATCCTTTAATACAGTTCCTCATGTTGTGGGAACCCCCCCCCCATCCATAAAATTATTTTTGTTGCTACTTCATAACTGTAATTTTGCTACTGTTAGGAATATGGTGACTCGTGAAAGGGCCGTTCAACCCCCAAATAAATCTGTGTCATAAAACAGTGATCCGTTACCCATTGTGCTTTCTTGAAGCTTTTGGAGGAAGGCTAATAAAGCAGGATTTACACTCTGATTTTGGTGTATTTTTGAAAGATTGAGAAGGACATGAGACATTCTAATAAAGTCTAAGTTTTAAGCCAAAGTAAAATAAATATTTAATATGATGGAATCCACAAACCTTTTTTCTTCAAGGGCTTTATAATTCTTAGGGAAAATGTAGCAAGAAGAGGTGTTTTACTTCCCAGTTGTAAAGAGAGAAATAGCCTTTTATTTTGAGTTGTTTGTATGCTACCACTCAGAATCCAATAAAGCCAGTTTCTAATGTTAACTTCCTGAAAATCATGTTTTATGTTTATTTGAAGTATAAATAAAATACATCATGTAAAATGAAAATCATGTATTCTAATTAAAATTGTTTACATTAAAGGTTCTTAATTTTCTGCCGTTTGAAAATCAAGATTTTGATTGCAAATGTCTTTTAATTACCTGCCTTGAAGTTTCTTTTAATCTACCATAATGGCGTCTTGACACTAAATGTGAGACTTACCATACATACTCAAGATAAGTTGACTGGAATATCAGCCAAGGCACCTTATTTTACTACAAAAACTACATTAAAAATGTGCTGGAAAACTTGACTTATACATGAGTATATATATTCATATAGACTATATATACATGAGTATATATAGTATGTGTAATCTCACCACCCTCCTTGTGAATTTTTCCTTTGCATGTAGTCCTAATGATAGACTTTCCCTCCCTATGTATACCAGCAAGCATTGTAGAATCAACTTCCATAAACATGTTTTCTTTTAAAGTTTATGGTTTTTGATGTTTTTTGAAGACATTTGTAAAGTTTTATTTCATTTGTCTCAACTTTTTAGCTCTAATTTTAGTTATCAAATATGCACATAACTTTAAAAAGTTTTCCCTATTGTAGTGATAGAACAATTTGTTTTTACCTGGGACAGGATCAAAAAAGATATAGGGGTAACATTTTTTTCCATAGTCTTTATTTTGCTAGAAGTTGGGGTTTTTCCCCATATAAAATTCTTTAACCCTTAACTCTACTTCATAGCTAAGACTTATTTCTCAGGGATGCCTAGTATTTTGTTTCAGTAGTGCCACACCAGTTGGTAACTATAAGCCGTCAGCTTCTCCATAAGAGAAATGTGGTAGTCCGTTTCTGTAAAGATTTGCAGCCCCGGAAACCTTGTGGGGCAGTTGTCCTTCCAGGATCCCTGAGTCAGAACTGACTTAATAAGCAGTGGATAGTGGTGAGTATTTTGAAACACGGCTATCTTGAATTATTTGTGAAATTTAAAGTGAGTATAACATGTAGAATCTGTAAAGGTTTAGAAAGTTTTCATTAGGTGCTTGCCTTCTCATTTGGGAATAGATAGAGTGTAACCTGATATTTTCGCTATTAAATTAAATGACAAAATAAGATAATCACTTGCACCTAATAGACCTGTGCCTTAGAAAAGGCTTAAACTTGGTGCTGTTGATTTCATCCCGCCTCATCTCAGCCTTAACGACAGAATGGATTTGCCCTGTAGGATTTGTAAGAACATAATTTTTTTTGAGAATTAAAGAACTTTTTTTTTTTTTAACAAAAAGGTCATTTTATCGGGGCGGGGGGTGGGGGGGCCCGCGGGCATACAACTCTTAAAACAATCCGTGCTCTGCCCTGGGCCTCCATAAGGCAGCGGCAGCAGTCTAAAGCTCAGCCATGGCCAAGATTAAAGTGCGGCATCTTCGTGGCAAGAAGGAAGAGCTGCTCAAACAGCTCCATGACCTGAAGGTGGACTTGTCATGGCTTTCAGCTGCCAATGTGACGGAGCAACGGAGTTCAGGCTTCAAAATCCATTGCTCACTCTCACTGTCATCCACCAGACTCGGAAGGAGAACCTCTCGAGGTTCTACAAGGGTAGGAAGTACACGCCCTGGCTGGTTCTGGGGCCAAGAAAACGAGGCCATGGCGCGGGCTCTATCAGCCGGCCGAGAACCTGCAGACCCGCACACAGCCGCCGGAGGAGCGCCGGTCCCCACGCGCAAGTCCGCAGTCAAGGCCTGAGCGTGCGCATCAATAGAAAAAAATTGACTGGGAAAAAAATCCATGCTCTAATTGTATCAAGCATATTTGTACATATGTTTGCCATCATTCTTTTCTAGACATTCACTTTCTGTTGAGCTCTTGGTCTCAATTCCTCCCACCCCCGAGACCCTTTCATATCTTACACCTCCCGCTGTCTTCCCCAATGGTTTCTTTTGCTCCTCCCCTTGGGGGTGGGGGTGAGGTGGGATTGTGGCTTATCATTTTCATCAATTCCCCCACCCCCTCCGCTCCCCACTTTCCCCCTACCATTCATAAATCTTTATGAAATCTTACTGCCACCCACATCTTTCTCCCATGGAGCAAGCTAGTAGATTTGAATCCCCAGTGTTTTGCTTTGCAGCTGATGTTTTAACCACTCTGTCACCAGTGGGGATAACTGGATCCTATGGCATAGACATCCTTGTATAAACTATTGTTGTTATTAGCCTAACGAATCAGTGTTACACTACCCTTTCAGTTTAGTATGTTCAGGTGTCCTCTGAATCACGGTGAAGAAATAACATGAGAGCGGGTATGAAAATTTGGGTAGGTTATTTCCCACTTACTGCCCTGAGTCAGTTTCAACTCAGTCAAAACCCTCGGTATGCAGGGTTTCCAAGGCTGTCGATCCTTATGCAATAGGCTGTCATCCGTCTCCTGTAGAGCAGTGAGTGGGCTGGAACTGTCAAGGCACTATCACCTCTTCCTTCAATTTCAGTGGCTTCTTAGCTATTTTTACCAAGTTGACAGTGTTGTATTTTCCAAGACTGACTGCAACCCAAATAATCATTGGAAAACTGAACCTCACGAGAACGCTTTTCTGTTTCCAAACCCATTAAAACATGTCATTGCTCATAAAAGAGCATATATGCAAACTTTTTGTGATCTGACCCTTGTCTGTCAGTTCCTGCAAAGCCTTCAAGTTTCTTAAGGCAGGTTCTTATTCATTCCTATGATATGCACACATTGTCCCCCTGTTGCTTTGTTTAGTAATTTCCCACTAATCCTTCAGATTTCAGCTTCAAAGTCAGTTCCTTTGGTATCCCATCACTAAAACAAGTCTGTAACAGGCTCTCATAGCTTTCATAACTATTGTTTTTTGCAAGTTTGCATTTTATTTATGTGGGTTTTTTTGTTAGTCTTTTATGCATGACGCTCAACTCTGTAAGATTGAAGTTTAATGCTTCATATTTATTGAGTGAATAGCTGAATTGGTCTGTTTATTCATGTGTCTGGTTCATTCTATCTCAAAGGCGGGTGTAGGGATTAGGAGTATAACTCCCACTGTAATTTTAAATTACTTAAGGATGATGATAGCACTGTGTGGTTAGGTCTTTTGATATGTAGACCTCAATATCACGTGTAGATGAGGGAAGACAGACAGCTCCAGTCTTAGACATCAGATTACATGAGGTGGTTTATGGTTTTGGTGAAAGCCAGAGACTTGCAAAGAAAATTATGGAAGATTTATTCTTCATTGTATTCTGAAGTGAATAGTATGGCTGGTATATTATTCTTACTACTATTATTGCCATATTTCCATCGTTACCTTAAACCTGAAAAAAATTAGCGTTCATACAAACACTCAAGAATAGGTAAAACAAATGAATGATACAACAAAAGCAGGCGTTTTGTGTTAACCTATTCAGTTCATCACTATGGATCCCTTATCTTTCTGAGAAATAAAATTAGGCAGCCTTTATAGTAGAAGATATATCGGGTTTTTAATATTTTATGGGAAAATGGCATTATCTTTTAATGCCATTTTCCCACAGACTTTTAAAAGTCTCTTCATGTAATAATTACTAAATAAAATAACTTAATATTTAATAAGGGCCAAGTATCAATTTCTTCATAATTTTATTTTGGTTGAACATCTGTTTCCTTCTTAGAAACATTTTGTATTTCTGATTATTTTGTTTTTCTCCTATGGCAAACAAGGGCAAAGATAGAAGCAATGTGTTAAAAATCCAGGGGATGAATAATTTGAATGTTTTTCTATTTTTATGTAAATTAAACACTGAAAGCCTAGCATTTCTGAGCCATAGCAACCCTAGAGACTCGGTAGAATTGCCCATAGTCTTTACAAAGCCGCAAATCTTTACTGGGGCACCTGCATGTTTCTCCCGTGCAACAGCTGGTGGGTGTCAATCTTGGGGTTGGTAGACAATCACATTAGCAATGTGCCGGTAGACTTCGAAAACAACACATATTACTGTTATGTAAAACTATGTACTTACAGGGTTGATAAGCAATTAGTAGTTACACAGAGGACCTGGTCTTGACTTGGTTACTTCATTTTTCTTACTCTATCCATCATATGTAGCGTGCCAGGATAAAAGCTTTCAGAGCTCTGATCTACTAGAAGGATGCGCAAGAGAAACCTCTAGGTTAGCAATTCTCAACCTGTGAGTTGTGACCGCTTTGGGGGTCCAAAGATCCTTTCACAGTGATCATCCGATTTATAACCGTAGCAAAATTACAGTCAGAAAGTAGCAACAAAAATAATTTTATAGTTGGGGGGGGGGGTCACTACAACATGAGGAACTGTAGGGTCGTGACATAAAGAAGGTTGAGAACCACTACTCTAAGTGAAATAAGGAAAATCAGATCTAGTTACCCTGAAAGGTACTTCCTTATAACATGTTTCAATTACCTTTATACTATTGCTATTTAATTTGAAGTAGATATAGCTGTATGTATTTATTTATTTTGTTTGTTTGTGGGCATCACTGCCTCTGGTGACTGGGGGTGCTACCCAGTGCCGCTCCTGAGAGCCACCACTGGATTTGAACTGCCAAACCCGCGGACTGCAGTCCCGCACTCAACCACTTACACCACCAGGCCTCAGCCCCTGATAATAGCTATATTTATACCATTAGCCAGGCAGTTGAACTTTTTGCATTCTGATTTAGTACAAGTTACAAGTAAAGTTGGAAAACTGTTCTGTCTCTCCAAAGTTCTTGTAGCCAGGGTGCTGCTTCTCATCTCTTCAGCTGCTTAAAGTCATTTCTGCTTCTCTCAGTATTCTGAGTCCTCCACTGTGTGCCAACCAGAACTCAACCATAGAGGGGAAGTAAAAGGAGAACTTAAGCTGCAGTAGAAAGACCATGGGGTTCTGGAAACTGACTTCAAATCAAATTCTACTTCCACCACTTTGGGAAAGTCATGTAATCATACCAAGATTCACTTTCCCTGTAAAATTAAAATATAGTGAAGATTAAATACATAATAGAGGAACTGAACAGTGGTTTAAAAGTCGGATTTAATAAACTACTGTTTTCTCTTTGCCCTGTTCCCTGACAATCAGTAGAGCATACATCATTGTCTCAACCACACATCCCTTAGTCTATATTGTTAGGAGCTCTATTGATGTAGTGGTTATGCAGTGGGCTGCCGACCACAAGGTCTGCAGTTTGAAACTACCAGTTATCCTCAGAAGAAAAATGAGACTTTGTACTGCCGTAAAGAGTTAATATGTCAGAAATCCACAAGGGCAGTTCTACTCTGTCCTACAAGGTGCTATGAGTTGGAATTAACTGGATGGCAGTGAATTTGGGTTTTGTTTGGTTTGTGTAGGTTGGAAGCTCTGGTATTATGTGTTAGGCATATTGACCTGTTAACCACAAGGTCCTTGGTTTGAACCCACCAGCCTCATTGTGGGAGAAAGGTGAGGTAGTGTGCTCATAAGCATTTGCATATTTCTCAAAAGGTGTACTTCTCTGTCTGATCACTTCAGTCCTATAATGGTTAAGGAGTTGTAGTGACTCCTTACATATTGAACTGCTTTTAGTTGGACTCAAGTCAGTGGCGGTCTGTTTGTTTTTTTGTTTGTTTGTTTGTTTGTTTTTTTGGGGGGGGGCATCACTGCTGTCCGGTGGTGGGAGTAGGAGGCCCAGCCCCACTGCTGGAATTGAACCTCCGTCCCAGTGGGCCGCAGTCCCGCGCACAACCACTACGCCACCGAGGCTCAGCCCAGTCTGTTTGGTTTTTGATATAATAGTTGGCACACTATTTCTGAGAAGAATCAGATAGTATATGAAAAATAGGCTTTATAATTACGCTGTCTGCCACAACTATTCATCTATATTACTGTAAGGCAGAAAGGGCCAGAGACAGTATGTCAATTCATTAGGATAATTTTATTCAAATAAAACTATTTTTGAGAGGCTCGGAAAGCTGTTGACCAAATAGGTAGCTCATGCCCAGCACTCCTAGAGGTCACTAGACCATGGGATGTACACTGAAGCAGGAAACATGGGGAATCCAGGACACATGATCCCTTCAGGACTAGTGGTTAGATGTGGTGATACTAGGAGGGTGGAGGGAATGGGGAACCAATTGCAGGGATCTACATATAACCTCCTCCCCAGAGTGTGGACAACAGGGAAGTGAGTGAAGGGACACTTCAGACAGTATATGATATGACAAATCAGTGACAATTTGTAAGTTATTAAGGGTTCATGGGGGGTGGGGAGGAAGGGGAAGTATGGGGAGATGATACCAGGGGCCTAAGTAGAAGGAGGATGTTGTGATGATGATGGCAACAAATGTGCAAATGTGGACTGCATACAATTGATATATGAATTGTTCAATGATAAGAGTTGTATGATCCCCCAATAAAATGATTTATTTTTTTTAAAAAACCCTATTTTCAGAAATAAGTGGTTGGCCAGATTTAATCCCCAAATCACAGAGTCCTTGGTTGGTGGTGTTGTGATTAAAGCACTCACCTGTTCTCTGGGAGGTTGGCGTTTTGAATTTGCCCTCCTCCTGAGAGAGAAAGATACGGCAGTTGCGCTCTCGCCACATAGGGCTGCTCTGTGAGGTGGAATCCACTCAGTGGCCAGGGTCGATATGTCTATTGTCATCTGTGAAAGGGAATTTTCCAGATGAAAATACCTTTTTTTTCCCCTAAGGCATTGGCAAAAAGTCAATATAAATTGGGTGATAATGGAATCACAAAGTTACATTGTCAAAATTGATATAAATCGCACAAGCAGTAGTCAACAGATAATTAGAAAATGCTCAATTTTACATTACTCATTTGAAAAACTATAGCGCATGTTGGCATGTGTACAGTCTGAAGATCCTACTGTAGAGAAAGTGTTTGACTTATTTACCCATGTCCTTGTGCATTTCCAAAAATTAATCTCATATACTTTTATCACAGAGTGTCTGGCTTCTACCAATATCCTTAGAATTGTTTTGCAAAAGATCATATTCTGAGACTATCTCGTTCATATTCACTCTTACAGATAAGAGAATTAAAGCCCAGAAGCCTTCACTGCCACTGGAAATTACACACTTTTCTTTACAGTCATTCCGCAAGAAGTGCATCTTTTACTTGGAGAATGTCTACATATGTAGCCTTTAAAATAAAGATTTCTCAGGTTAAAAAACAAAGAAAAATGCTTGAAAATAATTTAAAACTTCCAGAAAAGTTGCATGAATATAAGTATCCATGCAGAGAGCACCATATAGTCTGTGTTCACCCTAAAAACCAACCCCACTGCCATTGACTCATGGAGATAGAATTGTGCGGTGAGTTTCTGAGACCGTATCTCTCGAGGGAAGGAGAAAGCCCCGTATTTCTCCTGGTTTTGAACTGCCAAACTAGCAGCCCCATGCATAATCAGACTACCAGAGCATTTAATCAGTATCCCAAACCAAAAGAACTAAGCTCACTGCCATTGAGTAAGTGATGACTCCGAATAGAACTGCCCCTTTGAGTACTGGTAACCACTATTCCCCCGGGATCTTAATGAATACCCACATATTCCTATTATAAAATAGCCCCCTAGTGGCTTTATTTAATTTTTTGAGTGCCATACACATGTACACAGTTTTGGTTCTCAACAATTTGAGAGAAATTAAAAATTCATGGCCCTCCTAAGTATTTCAATAGACATTTCTTATGAATGGGGTCAATCTCTTATATAATAAATCACAGAACACTTAGAAACTTTAGCAAATTTGACATTGGTAAAATATTTAACTTCAGTTTGTATTCTGATTTTGTCATTTGACCCCCAAACAATTAAACACAGGATCATATCTAAATCACTTACTCCAGAAACTCTCAGTATGTAGCTTTTTGTTTATATCCGTTCATCTGTTGAATTAGTTTGTGGACATTTGGATGAGACTTGTACTTTTTGATTAGCATAAACGTAGTGCTGTTGTGAACATGAGTGTACATGTATTTGAGAAGAGTAGCTGTTTTCACTGTAGGGGTAAAATTTCTCAATCATATAATTTTATGTTTAGCATTTGGAGGAGCTGCCAAAGTGTTTCCACAGAAGTTAAACAACTCACACTCCCGCCAGCCATCTACAAGGGCTCCAGTTCCCTCAATTGTATTTTAACTAACACCTGTGTCTTTGAGGCTTGGCGATTTCTTAAAGCATATTGTGGATGCTCATGCATAAGCTGGGTTTTTCAGTACATTTTTTATGCAGGTTTTGTGGTAAAGTTAGGTGCCTCGGCTGATATTTGGGTCAGCTTATACCTGAGTACATACGGTATATATTCCATGTGGCTTAGCAATTTCACCCCTAGGTATTTACCTAAGATATGAAAGCATAGCTCTATAAAAATACCTTATGAATGTTTAAATGGTTGTATAAATAGTAGTGCTAAACAGGAAGCAGCTCAACTGTCCATCAGTAGGTGGACAGATGAAAAATTATGATATAGACACTTGGTGGACTGAGTAGTTAAAAGGAACACATTTTTACTCCCAACAAAGGTAAATTGCGTAGATACTATGATTAATGAAAATAACTTTATGCAATAGCGTTTATAGAGTTTATGTGACATCCTAAAACAGGTCAAACTAATCTACGGTAGAGAAGAAATAGAAACAATAACTGCCTCAGGAGTTTAGAACAGGGACTGGTAGAGAAACACCATAAAGTTTTCTGGGATGACGGTAATGGTCTTTATCTGACAAAGATGGATTTGAGTTATGCATGTATGTATATGAATTTGACAAGATAAAGTTAATATACAAAAGAACTATGAACATGAGATTAAAAGATAGTGGGATTGTTCCACAACCTTTTTATTCGGTTTTTTACAACCTACTTGAAGCCCCTGCATATACTTAATACTCGTGGATTCTATTGTACACATTTTTGATGTGGGGAAAAAAACAATCAGCAAATAAATACTGAATTCTAGTTATTGATATGCATATTTAAGAATTGAGGGGAAAGCGTACTGATGGCTGTAACTCACTTTGGAGTCTATCTAAAGATTAAGATGGAACTAAGAAGGAAAGAAGTGTGATAAAACAAGTTCAAACTCATTGTCATCAAGTTGATTCCAACTCATAGTGACTCCATAATCGAGTGGACAACTGCCCCTGCAGGTTTCTGGGAGTATGTAGCTCCTTCCAGAAGTAGAAAACCTCATCTTTTCCCCACAGATTGGCTGATGGGAGTATACTGCTGACCTCTGGGTTAGTAGATCAATACATAGCTCATTACACCACCAGGGCTCCTCTCATCTCCTTAGAGACTCTGTCTTTTGCTTACTGTTTTATTGAACCTTCTGCCTTTAACCAAGATGTAAACTAGATGAAAATCAGAATTTGCTTTTTACTTTGATTTACCTCCACGTCTAGAAACCTGCCTAACACTTCTTGAACATATAAAATACATGCTTCCATTTATGGAATAAAATGACCAGGGAATTGTACAGTTTACTTAAGCCCACAACTGCTTTGGAAGAGACATCAGGGGGGAAAAAAAGATTGAATTTCTTACAATCAAAGGGAAAAGTTTAAGAATGTGAAATAATAAAGATCATTTATGTTCTTCGTAAAATAGTCCAGCCCTCTTCAGTGAGAAACACATGCAAATTATCTCTCTACTTAGAAATACAGGCTTAAAGTTACTAATTGGTTAGACCAAGGCAATCTTAGGTAATAATAACTTTCATTATGATCCTTTCTTATTTCTCAAGTCTTGTTTGTATACCGTATATCCTTTTAGACAGGGTTGTCTGTGCTGTACTTAGTAAGGGTGTGCATAACCATTGTGTAGCCTGTAATGTGAAGGGGGGAAACATTCAAATTGTAGTCTGTTCTAACCACAGAAAAGCCACAATCTAATTGGACTGCTTACTAAAAACTTATTTTTAAAGAGATTTGTAAAACTTTTTTTTCCCTAAAAATTCTGTGCTTCATAATTGCTATACCACAGACTGTATTCCTAGAAGCTAGTTTTAGTCTCACTTAACTATTTAGTACTTTTAACTAAAATAGTCGAAATACAAATGACATATTTCTTTCTCTTTAGCAGTAAATATCCTAAAGCACCAGCACTGAATAAACTAAACATCCAAATAAGCTGCGTAAAATTAAATGTTTATATAATCCAGCACACACACAAGCTATACCAATATATAGCCCTTGACCCTTGTATAAATTTATCTTTACAGTTTAACCCACTCTCATGAATTTAACTACCACATGTAGGCTTCTAACAAGATCTGAATCTAATTTCTAGCCCAGATCTCAGCAGAACATCAGATGCATAAATACAGTCAGGAATACCTTGGGAAAATTGCGCCTTGCTTCTAGACTACTTCACAACAGAGAATATTGCAACGAAGTGAGTCACATAAATATGTTGGTTTCTTGGTATATATACAAGTTGTTTACACCTATTGTAGTCTGTCAAGGAACCCTGGTGGCACTCGGGTGAGTGCAGGACTGCGAAGTGCATGGTTGCAGAGGTTCACATCTGCCCCACTTGCTTCCTTGGGCAAAGATAAGGCTGTCTGCCTGGTTCTTGCCCTCAGGAAAAGATCACTGAATACACAGATGCCTTAGTAAAACCCAGTGCCGGGCGTTGTAAATGTACCAGTGTCACTGAGTTGTTTACAATGGTTAATTATAAATTAGTTTGATAAGACTTCCTCTCACGGTAAAACAAGAAAAAATAATATGTCGTCGCTTTTTCTTATTAATTATTGTGTGAGAGTTCTATTTATTCCACATCCTCATCAGTATTTGGCACTGTCAGCCTTTTGAATCTTAGCCACTTTGCGATGTTTATAGTAGAAGAGCTGGTTAAAGACAGGACCGTCTGGGACTGTGACTGTAGAACAAAGACTTAGAGGAGATACATGGCCAAAGCTGTACTGTCGGTGTTTGACCAACAGCATGAGTCTGATCAGAACAGTGTGAGTGGGATGAGGTTTAATGATGCCAGTGATGTAATGAGAAAGTGGGAATGCAAATCACATTGGAGTTTGAAATCATGATGTGAGCTTCAATATTTATTCTAAGGGAGATGGGGAGAAAGAATGGCATGATCTGACTTTTGTTTTAACAAGATTCTTAATACTATTCTGTGAAGTAAAGGTAGTAGCAGAAAACATAGAATGTTGTCAGAGTGAGTAAGACATTGGATGTTTGTAGAAAAACTAGAGAAACTTGCCGGAGTATTGTTCTTGAATAGGCATTAATAATGATTTAGTTCTTAGAAGTTTCTTTTGAAATTAGGATTGAGAGTAGCCCAGCCCTTTTGCTCAGGTAGTAATTAAGTTTAGTTCTTCATGCATAAGTAATTGTGGGTTTAAACCTCCTAGTACAGAATTTACAGAACTAGTCACTTATTTTCGTAGAAGAAATTTAACCTTTATTACTATTTTATTTTTTTTGTCTTTTTTTCTTTTAATTGAAGATTCCTCCTTAACCAAGGTAGCGGAGAGGAGAGAGTAGCCAGGGTGAGTAGGGTCATCTTAATTTTCCATTTTTACATGCAGTACTAAATGAACAAGTATAGACTAGTACAGGTAGAAGTTGACAGCCTGGAAAAGGGGAAAGTAGTAGGGTGGGGAGTGGTCATTTAAAAAATACAACTCCCCCTATCCTCACTACCAAAAAAGAAGAAAATAAACCTGTGGTGTCTGGTTGAGCAGGGAGGTACTTGGTCTGTTTCAAAGGTCAGAAGCCATTTGGGAAAGCCAGAGCCATCAGGGCATAGGGAAGAGGATGGTCGGGGGGGGGTGGTGGAGTGAGGAGGCTGTTTGACATCTGGGGTCAAGGGATTGTCCTCTTCTGCTAGGGTCCCCCCACTAGTAGGAAGGGGGCAGCCTGCAGCCCCTTCGCAGTCAGGTCTGGGGATGCCAGATGCTCCTGGGCAGAGGTGGAGAGGCCTCACAAGGGCTAGCCCTCCAGGGAGTTGACAGTGCTGCCCCCCAGCTTCTCAACCAGGTGCAGCAGTCCTTGGCCTCCTTGTAGCAGTTTGCTTGTAATTCGTGCATGATTCCCATCAGCTTCTTCTCGGTGGCATCAAGAAGAGCTGGTGTAGATCAGCTTGGAGCTGATGTAGATCATTTTGCTGTTAAGGGATGCACACTCAGGGACCCAGGAGGTGAACACCTGATCTCCTTGCTCTCCATGGTCTCAGAGGTGGTATCGTATAGAGCATAACAGCAGCAACATCTTGACAAAGAATGGCGTAAAGGTCATCCACAGTCTGGCCCACATCCCCAACCAGAACCTCCTTGCCCTCTAGGATGTTCTTCTTCTTGTCCTCTCTCAGTTAGAAGAGCACAGCCTGCTTGCGCTTCTTGACCTCCACTGGTGTTGAAGATAGGGGCACCTTCATGTGATTGAACACCATGATGGTACCATCGGAGACAGCCACACCAGAGGCCATGTTTGGGAAAGAGAGGCAGAGAAGATGGGACCCAACTGAAAGTGCCCTCTCCTGCCCTTTCTGTTTAGTAGCTATTACTATTTTAAAAGGCTGTTTTGAATTCAGCCTTTAAAAGGATCTAAATGTGGTCTTAATTAATTGTTATAGCGGGGCTGAGCCCCAGTGGCATAGTGGTTGTGCTTGGGACTGCGGCCCACTGGGTTGGAAGTTCAAATCCAGCAGCAAGGCTGGGCCTCCTCCCACTACCAAAGGGCAATGATGCCACATAAAAAAAAAAGAAAGAAAGAAAAAAATTAATTGTTATAGATAAATGTTGTGATCGTTACTTAAAAATTAATAAGTAAATATGTAATTGTCCTCTAGTGACATGCATATTATAACATTATGTTTAGGTACTACATAGATATCTTTAAAATATCCTCCTTTAGCCCATGTCTTTAAAGGCGTGTGCATTCCTCAACCAGATTCTACAAGAAAGCAATATTTATTTATTTTGACTGACTGTTCCAGTAGCACAATTGGTTAGTACGCAGTACTTATAAGATACAAATTTGGAGGATGCATTGGTGAGAAAGGAGACCAGGGAATTTGCACTAAGGAATTGTTTTTCCCATCATAACATTTCACCTACTCGTATTTTTTTAAGGTAACAAGAACTGTTCTACAAGAATCTCATTGAAAACTACATCACCCAGGAGGAGAATAGGAGGAGAGGTGGGGAAAGGAAGTGGTATTAACAAACCCAGGGCCATGGGAACAGCAAGTGATCCAAAATCGGTGGTGAGGAGGGTGCGGGAGTCATGGTGTAGGTTTTGATCGTGGGTAATGTAACTGAGAGGAATTACTGAAACCCAAATGAAGGCTAAACGTGATAGTGGGATAAGAGGAGAGTAAAAGGAAATAGAGGAAAGAACTTGGAGGCCAAGGTCATTTACAAAAGATCTAAATAAAGGCATGTACATAAGTAAATCTATGTGAGGAAGGGGAAATAGATCTATGTGCATATATTATAGGTTTAGTATTACAATAGCAGGTGGATATTCGGCCTCCACTCAAGCACTATCGATGCAAGAATACTTTGTTCTATTAAGCTGTCATTTCGTTATGCTCACCTTCCCGGCACAATCACTGAAGACAGTGGGTGCATAAGCAATTGTGGTGAAGAAAGCTGATGGAGACCTGCTATCAAAAGATACAGCATACGGGGACTTAAAGGCTTGAAGGTAAACAAGCAGCCATCTTGCTGAGAAGTAATAAAGCCCACATGGAAGAAGCACACCAGCCTCTGTGATCATGAGGTGTCGAAAGGAGCAGGTATCAGACATCAAAGAATAAAAAATGGAATTATTGTGAATAAGGAGAAGTGCAGATTGGGTCCCAGGACCCATCTGTAGGTAACTGGACATCCCCTGGAAGAAAGGTTACAAAAAGGTCACAAACCAGTCAGGGTGCAGTGTAGCAACAATGAAACATAAAACTTTCCTCTAGTTCCAAAATGCTTCCTCTCTCCCCCCCCCCTTTTTGATCCCAATTATACCTTACAAATCCAGCTAGACTAGAGGATGTGCATTGGTACAGATGGGAACTGAAAACAGGGACTCCAGAACAGATACCTTTAGGACCAGTGGTGAGAGTGGTGATACCAGGAGGGTGAAGGAAGACTGGGGTAGAAAGGGGAAACCAATTACAAGGATCTACATGAAACTTCCTATCTGGGGGATGGACAACAGAAAAGTGGGTGAAGGGAGACACCTGACAGTAAGATAAGACGAAACGACAGTTAACAAGTTATCAAGGGTTCATGGGGAAGGGTTGAGCTGATACCAAGTGTTCAGGTAGAAAGCAAATGTTCTGATAATGTACATGGCACCAAATGTGCTTGGCACAATGGATGGATGGATGGATTGTGATGAGAGTTGCAAGAGCCCCCAGTAAAATGATTTAAAAAAAAATAACTCACCCACCCTCTAGTCCTCATTTTGCCCTTTTAGACTTCTCTTTGGTTCCCATAATTCAAAGACCATTTCAAAGGAACTCAATTTGAGTCCTTAGGAATGCCAAATCTGCAGTTTGATATGTTAGTCCCGGTTGACTAGAGAAGCAAATCAGGTGGCACTTGAGTGGGTAAGAGGGAACTTTATATCAAAGAGTAATTGTTTACTAACATCCCAGCCAGTCCAGATCAAGTCCATAAGTCCGGCATTAGCCCATATCTCTATGCCAGTCTATAAATTTCCCTTAAGACTCTTGCAATATTTGCAATAATACCTCATTCAGGAGGATCACCAGTCAGTGAGTGGACAGTCTTGCTCCAGGGCTCTGGCTGCATCAACTTAGCGCCCTCTGGCTTGTCAACAGGAAAGTCTCAGAGAGAATGTGTCTGGCCTCCAATGAGCTCGTTCTCTGTGTTGCATCTCTAAGTGAGGTCAGATGTGTAAGCCATAGCTCAGAATTCTTCAGATGATAGGTAGGTAGATAGATAGACAGACAGACATGACACTTTTTTGAAATGTATAGACCTACATGGAGAATAGCTTGATATTTTGATATTAATATTTTTGTTTGGTAGGTTTTGTTCTTATCCTCATACAATGTGGCTAATAATGTAAAACCACAAACCAAACACAATACCATTGATTAAGTTCTGACTCATAACGCTACAGGACAGGCTTGAACTGCTCCTGCAGTTTTCTGAGAACTGTAACTGTTGATGGCAATAGAAAGCCACATCTTTACTGTTGATGGCAATAGAAAGCCACATCTTTCTCCCGTTGAACAGCTGTAGGTTTGAACTGCTGACTTTGTGGTTAGCAGCCCAGTGTCTAACCCATTGCACCAGCACATCGTGGAAAGAGCACCAAGATCTATTTAAGTGAACCCAAGATAAGAGTAAATGGTGCTCAGCTATCGCAATAGTGTCCAGGAGCTTAAAGGATTGCATTCAAACGAGCAGCCATCTAAACTAAGAACCAACTAAATCCGCACAGAAGAAGCACACCAGCTTGTGTGATCCAGATATAACAATTAACAAAATTTGAATATGGTGAGGGAAAAGATCATAAGAGCAAAAATCATGAACACTCAATTCATGCAGGCCTATGGGGGATGGTGGGATCCCAAAGGCATCTGCAGAGTAGTCAGACTGTGCTGCTGGCAGATCTGCTCTAGGTACAGGGAAGAGTCACAATTAGCCTTACTACCAGACAGAGACCCTTGTAACCTTGATGATGCTGCATCCACGTTGATGCTCGGCCAGGTGACCACTCTATAGACACAACCTGAATTTGTTAGGATGCAAGCATCTCTAACTGGTTCCATGACAGAAACATCTTCCCCAGCTTTTTGAATGTTGTTGGGAACCTTTTCCTTCGTACCCATTATTTGTATTATTGTGTATATACTATTATGTTTTTAAGCTTACTATCTTAGCATGATTTTGTTCGGTATTGTTTTCTGTTGGGTTTCCCAGCTGTGAAGCACTGGCAGAGTGATCACATAAGGATAAAATGGATACAAGGGGACATAAAGAATTCCAGGGCTGGGGGGTGGGTAAGGGTAATAGGGAGGGAGGGGGATTTGTGGGGTAAATAATGAAGGCAGGAAGGGGGGAGGGAGCACTAGAATGGATTGTGATTGCATAACTCATTTTTTTGGCTGGGCCGGGGCCATCACTGCTCTAGGTGGTGGGAGTAGGAGGCCCAGCCCCACTGCTGGAATTGAACCTCTGTCCCAGTGGCCCGCAGTCCCACGCACAACCACTACGCTACTGGGGCTCAGCCTGCATAATTCATTTTAAAGGGAATTTAACCATGGGGGAGAGATGCTTTAAAATTGCTGTGGGGGTAATTGTACAATTCTCCTTGATATAATTTAGTGATTGCACTATTGAATTACATGTAAGTTACCTGTCAATACTACTCTTGAGAAGAAGAGTAAAACTATGCATGTTATAGTCTATTTGAGTTATATATGTTTATATGTGCATTTTAAAAATTTGAAATAATACAAGCATTCTTAAAAAGAGGCTACATATGAAGACTGGAACTTTTCATACTCTTCAAATATTTTAAAATCAAATACTAGCTGCTAAGTTGCTGAGGTAGCAATCCACCAGCTGCTTTGCAGAAGGATGTGGCAGTCTTTTTCGGCAAAGATTTGCAGCCTTGAGAACCTACGGTGCAGTTTTTACTTTGTCCTTACAGGGGGCAAGTCAGAATCCACGTTATTTCAAATTTTGATCATTGATAAGGTTTGGTAAGAACAGACACTTGTAGATGGTGAAATCACAAACTCAAAATCTTGGATAGTAATTAAACCACATTAATTTTGAGTACTTGTTATGAACTAGAGGCATTATACTACACATTTTACTCATTTATTTTAGATCTCTGACCAATCCTATGAAAGTGGTTTCTGATTTTTTCTTAATAGAAGAAACAGATTTAGATAGAAAAGTGACACACACCGCCAGGGGTTACATCACTTTGTTGTAGTTGTACTAATCTAGGTAACATAGGTATTTTGCTGTTTAAAAGGTTCTGGAAAATCCTGAAGAGATCCTGGTATTTTTACATGTGATAAAATGCCAACGTTAGGATATGCTGAAGTTATAGATAAAGATAATAATTACCTTTCTTTGACAAGATCATAATAACTGATATATGTCAAAGGACTTTCTAAACTTACAGTGCCCTCTGAATAGAATAAATGACTTCACTGTCTTAGTTCCTATGTTCACATGTTGTAACTCTTTTTCTCTGAATCTTGTAGGAAATCTGAACTTACAAACCTTCTTGAGTTGGCCAATTTCAGTGTATTGTAACTTTTCTTAAATAAATGTTTGGTATTTCTAACAAAATCATCTCAACTTTAAGCTTTTTACCCATAGCCATAAGCATCATTTCAAGACTACTAGAACCCCTCTATGTAAGAAGCATATAAATAAATAACTCTGTAAAGCTGTTTGATTTTTTTATACTCTTTCATTATGTAAGTTGCCTGTTTTCCTCTCTTTTTAGGAACATCATCTTCAACGGGCTATTTCAGCACAGCAAGTGTATGGCGAGAAGAGGGATAATATGGTTATACCAGTCCCAGAGGCCGAAAGTAATATTGCTTACTATGAATCTATATATCCTGGGGAATTCAAGATGCCAAAGCAGCTCATTCACATACAGCGTAAGTAATTGTTTTTCTTAGTGATTTTACTTGGTCTTACATAACTTGGCACATTTTTATGTTTTCAGGGTTATTTTTCTTGCCTGTTTGTTTCATTGATGAGCATTAGTGTGAGAGTTGTGAAAACTCATTTTCATCTTTTTAAATGGTGTGTGTTTTCTCTTGCTTGGCAAAACAAACAAAAAACATTTACCATCCCTAGATTTTCAGTTTAATGTCAACAAAGAATCTTAATGCTGCCTTAGGCAAATGGGAGTAACACTAAGCCACAGGTGAAAAAAGTTCCCTTTGTTTTCTGTACAGAAATAATAGTTTAGTAGTATAGTCTTATTAAAAGATTTCTTGGGATCAACAAACTTGTTCTATAAGGGGTTCAGTTATAAGTATTTAAAGCTTTGCAGAGTGCATGATCTTCATTACCACTATTCAGCTTTGTTGTTACAATGTAAAATAAATATACAGGAGCATGACTGTTCTAGTAAAACTGTACAATCAGAGTAGATTGATTACAGGCTAGATTTGGCCTACAGGGCATAGTTTTTCAACCTCTAATTTAAGTTCCTAATGGGAGACTGATGGTAATTTTCTAAATTTTATTGTTCTTACTGGCAACCTAATGATAGGCTCTTATTAGAGATAGTTTTTGATTGTGCTCACTTTTGGTACATGATGAACAGTTGAGATTTTGTAGATTTGAGATAATATATTGCATATCATTCCCCATCTTTAAGTACTTGACACCTTTAAAACAAATACTTCAAAGGTGGTTAAAATAAAACTCTTGTTGACCTTTATAATAAAGATTTTCTAGGGAATGATCAAAACTTTTTTGTGTGTGTTTTTTTGTGTGTGTGGGCATCACTGCCTCTGGTGGTTGTGGGCGCTATCCAGTGCCGCTCCTGAGAGCCACCGCTGAATTTGAACCACCAAGCCTGCGGGCTGCAGTTCCGCACTCAACCACTTAGACCACTGGGGCTCAGCCCAATCAGAACTTTTTTGAGGGCAATATGAACCTATTTTGTCTTCACTGGTCTTTCTTTGGACAAAAAGAACCTTGTGTTAAATCTCTTTGTTAAACTAACAATTGGTGCTCACTTCAGCAGCACATCTATTAAAATAAGCTAACAATTTAATTCATTTACTATGAACTACTCTTTCCAGTTCAGGATTTCGGCACTACTGTATTATTTAAATAATTAGCAAAGAGAAAATAGGCATGGTATACATTTTGGGTCTTATGATTATTATATTACCATTATAATATTTTAATTTTAGCTTGAACATACCCAAACATTTTTAGAATAATTCTCTAATTTACTTATTAAATGACATCTGTATATATTTCCGTTCATGTAATACATAGAACATAATAAACATTCTAAGCAGATTCTAGGTAATAGGATAAAAAGATCTGAATAATCTTGTTCAAGCGATTCTGAAATTATATATGTTTTCCTTAGTTATATTAAGTAGAAGGCCATAGTGGAGTGGAATTGGAGTGAGTTACAGCTCTTGACTCAGTTGCATTGAGATTTTTATTTTGAAGTATTTTAACCAGAGCCACATCTCCTCTACTACCAGTGGCTATACTATCTTATAAATACACACTTTTAGGTTAAAGTAAGATTTTGTGAAAATAGAATTACGTTAATCAGTTTGCATGTTTTACTAGCACAAAACACACTTTACTGATAGTGAATCTGATTGTAAGAAAAACCAAAGGTGTTATATTGAAAAAGAAATCAACTGCTGATATTGTAGTCAGATAATAAAATGTCACCAGAATTGTAACTTAATTGGTGGGGTGGATTGAAGTCTTTTTTTTTTTTTTTCAGTAACAATGGAAAAGATATATACATTCAAATTGTTTAAGTAGCTTTATTGACATCTCTTACACAGTCCAATATAGCCATTCACATACAATTCTATTGTTAAGTCCCATTGAGTGGTGTTATATAATCATCAATGCTAGCAGCTCCCCATTCCCCCCACCCCCCTTTGCGTCCCCACCCTTCTCTTCCCATACCCTTAGGGAACCATTACTCCTGTTACTATTTCTGCAGGGGTTATCTATCTTGACTTTCATGAGCCAAACAATCTTAAATATACAAATGAGCACACACAAATATAACATGATTGATGAGGTCAAATAAATAACAGCCTTAATAGTAAGGGGAGGAAATATTTAAAATAATAAATAATTATGTGGTTCAATACTCTATTACAGTGTTAGCTAATATTGAATTTTTCTATCCATTTTTAAGAATAATTCAGATTCACAGAAAGTTCCAAAGAAATATTAAAAGTTCTATATACTTCGCTTACTCTGGCTCCTCAGTCTTTATCTTTAGTAGAACTATAGTAAAATATCAAAATCAATAAATTAACACTGGGGACATCCAGAATTTATTCAGATCTCACTAGCTATACATGTATTTATGTGTGTAGGAGTGTCTAGCTCTTGGCAATTTTATCACAAGGTGGGTAGCCACCAAAATCAACTGTGTATTACCACAAAATTGTCATTACTTCTTTATGACTACACTCATCTCATCCCCATCCATCACCCTGAAAACCACTAGTCATTTCTTCATATCTATAATTTTATTAATTGATATTACAAAAGTAGAATCATATATGTACACTGGTACACATAGGAACTGGAAACACAGACAATCCAGGACAAATGATCCCTTCAGGACCAGTGCTGAGAGAGGAATACCTGGAGGGTGGAGAAAGGGTGGGGTAGATTACAAGGATCTACATATAATCTCCTCCCTGCGGGGTGGACAACAGAAAATTGAGTGAAGGGAGAAGGGAGACGCCCGACTATGTAAGATATGACAAAGTGGCAATAATTTATAAATAGTCAAGGGTTCATGAGGAGGGGGGAAAGGGAGGGAGGAGGAAAAATGAGGGCTCAAGTAGAAATCAAATGTTTTGAGAATGATCGTGGCACCAAATGTACAAATGTGCTTGACACAATGGATGGATGTATGGATTGTGTTGAGTTGTACAATCTGCCTCGCCTCCTAAAAAGGGGGGAAAAGATGTAAATACTGATACAATGTATGTATGTATTGTGATTAGAGCTGTATGAGCCCCCAGTAAAATGATTTTTTTAAAATAATCATATGACATGTATCCTTTCGAGATTGGCTTTTTTCATTGCTGAGATTTATTTATTGTTGCACATATCGATGCTTCTTCCTTTTTGCTGTTGAGTTGTAGCAGATGGCGGTGCAGCCCTTTGAAATGGACTCTGTAAGAACAGCAGCAAGAGTAGTCCATGAGATGGGTACACGACTGTTTAGCCATTCACCTCGTGGGGTTGGTTTCCAGGTTTGGGCAGTAACTATAAATCTTCAATGAGCAAATACTGAAGCTTTTCATATGAACATAGTTTTGATTACTCTGGAATAAATACTCCTGGATGTACGTGCTGGGCCATCAGATAAGTCTGTTTTCAGTTTAGGTCAACACAAACTCAAAACCATTGATTCCAATTCATGGTGACCTTTAGTCAGTCAGAACTGGCTAGATGGAAGAGAAGTTGGTGATTTGAACCTACCTGGCAATGCTGTGGGTTGGTAGTTAACTCACCAGCTCAGCAGGTTGAAAGATCTGGCCATTTGATTCTGTAAAGAAAATCTACCAGGTTAGTTCTACTGTCACATGGGACCTCACCCAGTGTTAACTGAGTGCACACTCAACATTTTGATTTGCTTGCCGTGTTGGAGTGGCTATAACTTCCCGTGGCGCGTTGGAGAGTAGTGAGAGCAGATAACCTTGTTCCTAAGTGGAGAAAGGGTTCTGTCTTTCAGTGTAAAGGGTAGTAGTAGATGTGCAGGGGGTTGTAGATGATTTTTAGGAAGCTCCCCCACTTTCTATCTGAGAGTTTTTATCATGAATTGGTATTAAATTCTGTTAGATGATTTTTCTATAAAAGGATTTTCTTCTTTATTTACCTTGTTGATAGACCTATTTACAGTGAAGGATTTTGTAATATAGAATCAGCCTCTTCTATTTGGAATATGTCCCATTTAAACCTAGTCCATTACTTTGTTCATGTGCTGGTGGTTTCAAGTGACCTCTGACTTAGAGTGGCGCTGTGTTGGTTGACTAAAGCTGAGCTCCGTGGGGTGTGAAAACAGGCCCTTTGGAAACAGCTCACCTGGCTTTTTTCCCAAGGAGTCTCTGGGTGGCTTTGCAGTCAAGTTTTGGGTTAGTAAATAGAGCAGCAAACCATTTTAGCCATCAACGGGCTCCATTGTTGGATTGAATTGCTAACATTTACTAAGGTTTTTTGTGTCTGCGTTCATTAAGAACTATATTAGTCTGTAGTCTTATTTTTTGCACTGTTTATTTTGGTGTCAGTAATACTGATCTCATTTCTTCTATCCACTGGAAGAGATAAAATTGTCATTCGTTCTTGAACATTGTTGGCATTGACTTTTAACAATTTCAATAAGTGAGGGAAAAGATTTGTTGCACTTCTCATGTATTATCTACCTTGCTATCCCAACATTCCACATGTATGACAAGTAAAAAATCTGTCTTAATTATTTTGAACATAAATTATATACATCTAACTGTAATGAATATTGTGTTACCTGGCGAGAGTAACACTGGCTCTGACATTTAAGCTTATGTGTCCACTTGGATTGACTGTGATTCACTTAGGTCCTGATGCAATCTGTGAGTTATAATTTGTGAAATAGTTTGTCTGATGTGGTCATCCTTCATTTTCACATAATGCTGATTTTCACATAAAAACCTGGTCTTTACTTACCTGAGAAGAAACCACACCCACACAGAAGCACAACAGCCAGCATGGCCACAAGGTGGTATAAGGTCTAGGCAATAGTCATCAAACAGAGGGGTAAAAAACACATATCACTGTGTGTACACATCCCCACGGCGCCCACTGAGGACATGTGGGAGCATGACCAAGAGGGGTGAAGAAAGATGAAGATGCCCAGCTATCAAAAGATATAACATCGGGGGTCTTACAGGCTTGAGCATAAACGAGCAGCCATCAAGCTCAGGAGCAACAAAACCCACCATAAAAGAAGCTCACCTGCCTGTGCAATCATGAGATGCTGAAACAATCAGGTATCATATATCAAAGAACAAAAATCAAAATCAATGCATCAATTGACTCCCAATACGATTGCTGAAGACAAGTGGATACAGACGCAAACCGTAGAAGAAACAATGGTGCCCAGCTACCAAACGATTGAATGTCTGGAGTCTCAAAGACTGGAAGATAATCGAGTTGCCATTCAGTGCAGAAACAGTAAAGCCCACATGGAAGAAGCACACCAGCCTGTGTGATCAAGAGGGCTGTAGGGAGCAGGTGTCGAGCATCAAAGAACAAGAACCAAGTCATCACAAATCGGGGGAGAGCAGGATGAGATCCTAAGGCCCACTGGCACATAATTGGTCACTCCTTTAAAGGGGAGTCAACGGGAGGAGACAGACTAGCCAAGGGGCAGCCAGGCAGCGATGATGCCTACAAGTTTCCTCTAGTTCCTGAAGTCTTCCTCCCCCCAACCATCATGGTACCAACTCTACCTTACAAATCAGATGGACTGGAGAAGGTACACTAATAGAGAGGGGAGCTGGAGATATGGGGAAACCAAGATGGATGAGCCCCTTTGGGCCAGTGGTTAGATTGGAACTGCTGGAAGGGTGGAGAGAAGGTGAAGTAGAGAGACGGAGACAACTGCAAGATATACACAGAAGCTCCTATTTGAAGGACGGGCATCATAGGAGTGGATTGGGGCAGAGGTCGGGCAGTGTAAGATATGACAGAACAATAATAATGTATGGAGGGTTGATTGGGAGGAGAGAGCAGGGGAAGGGATGGAACCAGGAGCTCAAGGGAAAAGGCGGGTGATTGGAGAACAATAACAGCAGCAGACATGTGTAAGTCCTTGGCACAGTATGTTTTTTTATGTATTGTAAAAAACAATGTACGAGCCCATAATAAAATGGTTTTTAATTTAAAAAGGGGGGGGGGGAAGAGGAGCTTATACCAAGGGCTCAAATGGAAAATATTTGGAAATGAATATGGCAATATGTGTACAAATATGCTTGATACAAATGATGTATTGAATGTTATAAGAGCTTTAAGAGCCCCCAATGAAATCATTGAGAAAAAAAAACTCTGGTCTTTGGACCAAGTGTTTGTAAATGAGACTGAATATATAATGTTAATTTCCTCAAAATAAAATAGCATCTTGTGTTGTGTAATAATGGACTCCATGAGGTTATACAAGGTACATGAGTACTCATTGTACATATAAAGAATTTTCAATGCATTTATGAAAAAATGTAATAAATAAATAAACAAAAAATAGCACCTTGAGTGCTAGGTGTCTTAGTGAATTTATTATGATGGGTACATTGTCTTGAATTGAAGAAGTTAAGAAAGTATGCTCAAGAAAAGGGCATGACTCAGGCCAATTTATGAGATTCCCCTTGAGGCTAATTCTTGGACAATTCGGTAACAAAATAACTTCAGTAATGAGTTACAACTTATTTAAAAGATAGAAATTATCAAGTACAGGTTGATAATGTATAGGTAAATATAAGGAAATTTTCATGAAGAGCACTATATTTGCATGTTCTCAAGGTCTTTCCCACAAGCGAAAGGAAGAAGCAGTAGTTACAGAGTAATCTGGCAATGTCTTGAATGGTGATCAAAATTAGTATATTTTATGAAGAATACATGAACATCACATGCTTCTTACAAATACTTGACTTTATGCAGTATTCCACACTATGTAGTTTAGTCATAGGGAGGTGAGAATCAGCTTTATACAAAGGGAGGAATATGCCACTATTAACAGTAATAAAAGAGGCAAGAGAAGAAACCATATTTTTCATACATTTTTAATGTCTTGGAGACAAAGAATGACTGAAACTGTACCCAATTAAAAGAGGCTAGAGGGAATAAGTAGTTACACTCTGGGCTGCGACCTGCATGATTGGCAGTTGGAATCCATCATCCGCTCCTTGGGAGAAAGACTGGACTTTCTACTTCCATCAGCAGTTACAGTCTCGGAAGCCTCCAGGGGAGGGAGTTACTAGAGAAGCATTGACTCAATGGCCGTGGATTTGTTCTTGGAGAGAGAATAATAACTAAATGTAATATGTATCCGTAGACTGGACTCTGTCCTGGAGGGGGGAATGTTATAAAAGACACGATTAGAACAACTGAAAAAATAGAATATGTATATGGGAAATTAAATTGTAAGAAATTATATGGTTGTAAGAATACATTTATGGCAAAAATGTGATTACAAAGAACACTTTGAATCAGAATTGACTTAATGGCAATGAGTTTGAGTTTTGATTCTTACAGTGAGTTTTGATTCTTACATACTGTGTGTGTATATACACACACACACACACACACACACATATATATATGTATTAGTTACAAGCCATCATGAATTTGACTAACCCTCATATGGCTTAGTGGAGGTGTTTTCTATTTATATAGACAGGAGTTGCATGCAAATATAAAACAACTGGAATAAAGATAAACAAATAGGTGCTTCTTGTATTGTTTTTGCTTTTGCAGCTTTTATGTCTGAACTTGTTGGAGCCTGTTTTCTCATTACTTCCCAGAGCAAATGTCTTTATGCCCAGTACGTTTTCAACTTCCCTTTGCCTGTCTCGGGGTGGTGCCAAGGGTTTGCAGTGGACTCCTACCCTAGCGTTTCTTTTGACACTCAGCAGCACTGCAGAAGCAAAGCTAGTGCCTTTGTGAAGATTACAGTTTGCAGAGCAGTTTACTTTGTAGCACAGAAGTTCACCATGAGTCAGAATCGACTTCATGGAAGTTGGTATAGGTTGTTTTTGTGTGTGAGAGAGGTATGTTGGCCTGCCCACCACATAATATTCTTAACTACTTTCTAACAGATACAATCTATGACTTCCAACACGGAACTTTATTTGCAGAGTCTGCCTTTCACACCTTGGATTTCCCATTTGCTAGCTGCAAAGGTCAGCAGTTCAACCCCCAGCCCGCTCCACAAGGGAAAGAGGAGCCTTTCTGCTCCCACAAGGATTTACAGCCTCAGAAGCCCTATGAAGGGTCACAATGAGCCAGAATTGAATGAAGGCAGGAAGAGGGCATATACATTATCGCAGTGACTGAAAGTTTTATAAAGGTTGGGAGAATTTCATGATCTAACTAGCCATTGATAGTCTGTGTTATTTTAGGTAAGGGTAGTCCAAATATTACTACATAGTAAATGTCACTTAACTGTTATTGAAGAGTCTATTCTACTCAATATTTATTTGAGCAACTTTTCAAATAGTTATTATGAGTTGTTTAAGAGTTGGTGCTTGAATTGAAACCTATTTGCAATTTTTGGTCAGCAAATTCTTCTTCAACTTTGAGTAATCTCTTTAAGTCAGGGATTAGATTGTTTCCTCAAACATATCTTATATTGTCTGACATAGCCTTTTTTCCTGTCTTTTTAAAATACTGTTTGAACTTAAGGACCTGCTGCACATTTCGTTTTAGCTAGAATGTGGTACTTGTGTACATAACACATTTATGTGTGTTTCATCTCTATTACTAGAAACAGAGTACAGGGCACAGTACCACACTCTCCTTTAAAATAATTTAATTTGTTTATATTTGCTATTGTGTTCTTTTCACTTAGAGTTCTGTGACACTTTTGCCTCCATCTTTGCATCACATTTCATACTGCATTTTAGTTGACGATGTGAGTTCCCTGTCAAAAAGTTTAAAAGGAATCAAATTCTACAGTGTGGCTGCTATTATTTAAGAATTATTGATGAGTTGTGGCTTAGGTGTTTTGGACATGCTGTCAGGAGAGACTAGTTAGTCCCTGCAAAAAGGCATCATGCTTGGTAGGCTAGAGGAGCCGGGGAAAGCAGGACGACCCTCAACAGGATGGGTTTGAACTGGCTAACCCCAGGCTTACAATCGAGAGGATAAACTGTGATAAATGTGTTCAATCTTTTATCAGCTCAGGTTGAGCTGCCCGGTTGGGAGTTGAAGGCTTGGCTGAAACTAAATATTACACGTTAATGTCATTGGTAGATGTTCTTAAAATATGTGGCAAATTCCTTATTTTCTGTTTACCATTAGCTCATATTCTTTTTGGGAACTTGGTCAAATGAAGTCCTAAAGCAGATTCTTTTATGTGAGCTTTTTCTCAAAGATTTTCATGTTCTATATCTGAATAGGACTGGGTTCTCATAGTTAACAATTTGATTGTTTTTTACACAAACATTTTGGCTTTTGCCTTTTTAAAGGCATTTTTACATAGGTAGAAGGGAAACCAGATACTGATCACTTCAGTGTGCAAAACATTGACCTCCTTGAGTCATATGGGTCGTCCTCTTCACAGTGTTGATTCAAGTCTATATTATGGAAGAGATGACTTTTCCTCTGGGAGGTTATTTGCGTACAATATATTTTGATGATGCACTAAAGTGAAGGGATATTAGGTGAGTAGCTTAGTTTTTATAAATAAGTGATTTGATATGGTTTCTGAAGGGAAAACGTTAATTTGACAGTTGAGAATGCATATGTGTGTATGTAGATAGGCATTTATAATATTTAAATAAAATCCAGAAATTATATAAATTATACTTGAAAAAAGGCAATAGCACCTTCACTCCATATCAATGTGGCTTTCTGGATTATCGAACAATATGTTTCATTGTATGGGAACGGTCTACACCTCTGTTTTGTCTGATATAGTAGCAAGCAGCATCATTTTGTTTAGCACCTGTATTGTGGCTAGTGTGACAGGAACTGAAATTTAAATTTTTTCTTTAAATAAACTATATACATGTGACTTATTACTATCTAGTTGTTTGCAATTCTTTGCAATCCTATAAGATAGAGTAGTGCCTAGAGTTAACAAGCTGATACATGGAAATAAAGGTTAAAATTGTCAGCGATTTTGTCTTACTTGAATTCATAGTTAGTGCTCATGGAAGAAACAGTTAAGAAATCAAAAGACATACTTATTACATTAAGTTAAGCTGCACAAGACCACTTTACAGTATTAAAAAGCAAAAGTGTTGCTTTGAGGACTAAGGTATGTCTGACTCAGGCCATAGTATTTTCAGTTGCCTTATATGCATGTGGAAGTTGGACATTGAATATGGAAGAATGAGGAAGAATTTGAATTGTGGAGCTAGAAAAGAATTTTGAAAGTACAATGGTAAAAGGACAAATCGATTACTATTGGAAGTTCGGCCAGAATGCTCCTTAGAGACAAGGTTGGCAAGACTTTTAACTTATCATCCTTAGGACATGTCAGGAAGACCAGTCAGTCCATGTAGACAAAGAAGTCATACTTGGTAAAGTGGTGGGGCAGGGGAAAAGAGGAAGGTCCTCAAGGAGATGGACTGACACATTGCTGTGACGATGGACCAAAGCATAAGAGCAATTGTGAGATGTTTTGTGGTGGTAGCCCATGCCTCCAGGGCTCCTGTATATCTGAACATTTAAATAAACTATATACATGTGACTTATTACTATCTATATTACATCTGTATTATTTTAGGTAAGGATAAAAAGAACCAAATTTTAATGCAGCAAGAATTTTCATCTACTCTGAGGTCTCCAAAAACCTTTTGTGGACATAATAGTAGAAAATTTAATCACTGTGGTGAGACTCTTTATTCTACAGTTATGAATCTCATTTGAGTTTCTGACAGCTTCTTGTGAATGTGCTGATGTAACTTTTTTTTTTTTTTGAATGATCATCAACAGAACTTGCATGTGATATTGATATTACTTGATGACGTGCATTTTCTTGGGCCACCTTTTTTTGTCATGAGAACTCATCTAGAGCTCTTCGGTTGATTTTTATGGGATAAGCGAATGAGTACCTCTAACGCTGCATCAGTTTGTTCAAACAGTTCCTTGGTATTCTGTCGGTTTGGGGAGCCTTGTTCACTGGTGCCTTCAGTACAGCTTAGACCTCTTTCACAATACCTTCATTTCTTGACCTGTTACCTGTTGAAATGATTGAACATCAACCATTTTGGGGGTATAGTAGCTCTGTATTTCTTCTAGCTTCTTGTATTGCTTCCTGTATCGGTCAGTGTTTTGCCCATGCCGTGCTTCTTGTTGCTTGTTGTTAAGTAAGTTCTGGCTCATGTGCAATAAAATGAAGCTCTGTGCACCATTCTCAAAGTTGCCATTGAGTCCAAGTTGGAGCCACTGTGTCAGTCCATCTCATTGAGGGTCTGCTTCATTTTCACTGACCCTGTGCTTTACCAGACAACGTCCAAAGTGTGTGCAATGAAGCGCATTATCATTGCCTCTAGGGAGTATTAATCCTCACGCATCACATTTCATGTTTGATGACTTATGGTATCCTAGATTCATACTTTGACATTCCACATTCTGGTTACTAATGGACGTTTATGACTGTTTCCTTTCGAGCCGTGCTGCATCAGCAAACAAAGGTCCTGAAGGTCTGCTCTCCCCTTGTCATTCAGGTCACCTCTGTTTGAGGAGGCATTTCTTCCCGAGTTGTATCTTGAGTGCCCTCCAGCAGTAGAGGCTCATCTTCAGCACTGTGATCCTTTGCTGTTCATGAACTGTTTGCTGAGGTCGGTCATCATGTCTTTGTCCGGAGCCTCTGCTGAGAATTCTCCACTATGAGTGATCCTGCTTGTGTTTAAAATACTGGTAGTTTAATTTTCAGCATTACAACAACACACAAGCCACTACAGTATGACAAACAAAAGGTGGAGAGTGCTCACATCATATAAAAATAGCAAAATTAATTAGAAACCACTTACTGGATTGAGAACCGCACAAAAATTCCAAAAGAGTTTGGTCAGGCTGGATTTCTAAAAGATTAAATAGCCATTTCATAAGTAGGCATGTATAAAACAACTGTTGTGAAGGTCTTAGGTCATGAAATAGGATATAGCATGAACAATATGAAGCTAGATCATATGTTACTGCTGAGACTGGATTGACTAGCTCCAGAGGGCTTTATTATGTTCTTATGAATAGGACTTTAGGTCAAGGGAAGCTAGTAGAGGAAAGAATGCAAGAGAAATACTGAAAACGATCACAATGGCAAACTATTGAATACCTTTCTTTTCCTGTTAATGTCGAACTAGCTTGATTTTGATAAGTAATTGAATGATCTTTGGTAGCAAAGCATAGAACAGTGATTCTTTCCTTCTTTCCGTGACTGTGACAAATTTAAGAAAAACGCCTTATTTCTATTACTTTTACAAGCAAATTAATCTTATATTTTATCACTTATATCTGTATAAACGCAGTGAAATACAATCTCCTTAAACTTTAAATGTGTAAAACATGCAATCAAGGTACGCTAAATTATCATAGTGGAAAAAAAAGACTCAGTAGCTGGAAAAGGTGGTCATAGTGAAAGAAACAATGTCACAGATCCAGACCAATGCCTGATTAACTGAACATACCTTTTTAAAGCAACATACCATATATATTTACAAAATAAATAGGCTTAAATGTACTTAAAAGATGCTAGTTATTATTCTTACTGGCAGTGGCTTCCAATGTTTCAGCATTAAGCATCATTCCCTAACCTTGTGGTTTAGTAAAATAATCTGTATAATGGAACTATTCTAGACAGAGTCTTCTTTAAAGGACTTCACATTGTTATCAAACCATATGGCATTGCTGGTATTTGATTGTCTTTGAACTTTAAGTGGCTGAGCCTAATATATTTGATAATCTTTTTAAAGTCTTTATAATGGTCATCTAGATTATATGGCTTGGGGATTGGGTAGCAATGGGTATAATAATTTGTTGTCTTTTTTCACTTATATCTGTCTAAATACAGTGAAAGAATCTTTCTTAAACTTTAAATGTGTAAAACTTGTCTGTAAGTTTAGATTGTGGTTCTGAAAATAATCTAAAACATCTTACTTCTTTAGGAAATCTAGGTCTTGTTTTTATCTAGACATCTGGTTTTTGTCAGTGAATTCACATAGAAAATGACAGCTTATGGTTCCTTCTGTCAGCTTTTAGTTTGGATGCTGAACAGCCTGATTATGACTTGGATTCTGAAGATGAAGTATTTGTGAATAAACTGAAAAAGAAAATGGACATCTGCCCGTTGCAATTTGAAGAGATGATTGACCGTCTAGAAAAAGGCAGTGGTCAGCAGGTACAACTTCATTATACACACACACACACACACATATATAACATGTATACATATATTTATATAACTATAATGGTATGGAAAGAGTATGTTGGGGAGGATTAACAGCAAGCAGGCCCAGGAATTGACAGCATGAATTCAAATCCTATCACTTTCAGCTACTAACTTTTAAAATCTTAAGCAACATACTAAAACTTAGATTCTCCAGTTTCCCCACCTGTAAAAGACAGATGATAAACATCAGAAGATTGTTGTAAGGATGAAATGAGTAATATATGATGCACTTACCTCAGTGACTGATAGGTCACATGTTTGCCGTTGTTTGTACTGGTGTTTTGATTGTCAAGTAAATTTTAGAAATAAGTACTTTTGAAACTTAATGTATGTGTTCTATGAAAATGACATAATAATTTTACATTTAGCCAGTCAGTCTGCAGGAAGCCAAACTACTGCTTAAAGAAGATGATGAATTAATTAGAGAAGTTTATGAATACTGGATTAAAAAGAGAAACAATTGTCGAGGACCATCTCTTATCCCGTCAGTAAAACAAGAGAAGCGAGACGGTTCCAGCACAAACGATCCTTATGTGGCTTTTAGAAGACGAACAGAAAAAATGCAGACTCGAAAAGTAAGTGAATTACATCGTTCTCTTGAATGTAGGAGAAGTTGTCTATAATTAAGATTTTGCTATGTAAAGGCTGTAATATGGATTTAATACAATTTTCTGTACAGTGATTTTTAAATAGATCAAAGGTTGGTCAAAATACCACCAGTTACAAATGCTTTTTGACACTAAGCAAGGTATTTCACATTTACAGAATCGCAAAAATGATGAAGCCTCGTACGAAAAAATGCTCAAGTTGCGTCGAGATCTAAGTCGGGCTGTGACAATCTTAGAGATGATCAAGAGAAGAGAAAAGAGTAAAAGGGAGCTATTGCACTTGACACTGGAAATTATGGAGAAGAGGTAAGATGTATTTAATAGTGTTAGGAAATATGGTGTGTGATTTGTTTAGTTCATGTCTTTCCGGAGCAATTCTATGTAACTTCAGAACATGATGTTTTTAAAGTGGACATATATATATATGTCCATTGTGTCAGGTACATTTGTACATATGTCGTCATCATCTCTTTCAAGGCATTTTCTTTCTACTTGAACCCTTGGTATCAGCTTCTCATTTTTAATTTTTCCTCTCCCATGTTCCCTTGATAAATTTATAAATTAGCCTTCCCCCCTCCCCATGTCTTACCCTGACAGCTGTCTTCTTGCACCCATGTTTCTGCTGTCTGTCCCACTGTGAGGGGGAGCCATACTTCGATTATTGTGATTGGTCACTCCTTTCTCCCCCACCCTTCCCTTGGCTCTCCTAGTATCGCTGCTCACTTTATTGGTCCTGGGGATTTATCTCTTCTTGATTTCCTGTGTTGTGAGTTCTTGTTCGTACCAGAATACATGTTCTGATCTAGCCAGATTTGTAAGATAGAATTAGGGTCATGATGGGAGCAGTAAGGGGGTTGCGTGTGGCAGGAAGCATTAAAAAACTAGGGGAAGATTGTGTTTTTGATCAGTGCTATACTGCACCCTGACTCCTCTCTTTCTTCTGGCCCTTTGGCTAGCGGGTGTACAATTGACTGCTGATGGGCTTTGGGTTTCTACTCTGCCCTCCCCCTCATTCCCATTGATAAGATTGTTTGTTTTGTTCTGGGTCTTTGGTGCCTGATACCTGATCCCATCAACACATCACGGTTCACACAGGCTGATGTGCTTCTTCCATGTGGGCTTCGTTGCTTTTCAGCTAGATGGCCCTTAGTTATCTTCAAACCTTTAAGACTACAGCCACTGTATCTTTTTTTTTTTTTAATCATGTTATTGGAGGCTCATACAACTCTTACCACAGTCAATTCATGCATCAATTGTATGCAAAGTACATTTGTGCATTTGTTGCCTTCATCATTCTCAAGACATTTTCTTTCTACTTAAGCCCTGGGTATTACCTCTTCATATTTTCCCTCCCTCCCCAATCCACCCTCTCTCATGAACCCTTGATAATTTATAAATTATCATTATTTTGTCATATCTTACACTGCCCATTGTCCCCCTTCACTTCCCTGGAGCCTGTACCCCAGGGAGGTGGATATATGTAGATCCTTGTAATCAGTTCCCCCTTTCTACACCACCTTCCCTCCACCCTCCCAGTTTTGCCATTCTCACTACTGGTGCTGAAGGGATCATCTGTCCTGGATTCCCCATGTTTCACTTCCTATCTGTACCTGTGTACATCTCCTGGTCTACCTGAATTTGTAAGGTAGAATTGGGGTCATAATTGTGTGGGGGGAGGGGAGCTTTGGGTCTCCAATCTGTACTCCCTCTCATTTATAATGATATAATTTTTAGTTCTTTGAAGGGATACCTGATCCCTCCAACACCTTGTGGTCACTCGGGCTGGTGTGCTTCTTCCATGTGGACTTTGTTGCTTCTGAGCTAGATGGCCACTTGTTTACCTTCAAGCCTTTAAGACTCCAGATCCTATATCTTTTGATAGCCACTCACCATCAGCTTTCTTCACATTTGCTTATGCACATATTTGTCTTCAGCATCATATCAGGAAGGTGGACACACAATGATATGATTTTTAGTTCTTCGATGCCTGATCCCTTTGACAGGCAGTTGTACTTCTTCCATTTGGGGTTTGTTGCTTCCGGGCTAGATGACCGTTTGTTTACTTTCAAGCCTTTAAGACTCCAGATGCTATATCTTTTGATAGCAGGCACCATCAGCTTTCTTCACCACTTTTGCTTTTGCACACATTTCTCTTCAGTGATCATATCGGGAAGGTGAGCATCATGGAATGCCAATTTAATAGAACAAAGTGTTCTTGCTTTGAGGAAGTACTTGAGACATATTTTTTGATACCCAGGCACCATCAACCTTCGTTACTACATTTTCGTATGCACCCAATTTTTCTTCAGTGATTGTGTCAGGGAAGGTGAACATTACAGAGTGCTGTGTTAGTAGAATAAATTATTCTTGCATTGAGGAGTCCTTTTTGGAGACCCAATGTCCAACTGCTGCCGTAATACTTTATAAATATATATGTACATAAATCTATTCTGTCATTGTTCATAAATGTATATTCGTGTAAACGTGCCTGTATTGAGACTTCAATAAATGACCTTTGCCTCCCAGTACTTTCCTCTATTTCTTTTTGCTTTGCTCCTGTCTCACTATCAGGTCAGAACTCAATTCTTTTTGTTTTCCTTAATGTTTGAAAATATTGTATATTACATTTTCTATTGATAACAGTTTTATTGACATATAATTCACATACAATTCAGTAGGCTAATTATATTGCAAGAGTTGTGAAAGTCTTCATCACAGTTTTAGAAATACATTTTTCTAATAAGAATTCAAGACTATTTAAATGTGTGACACAATGTTATGCTGTGTATAATTTTAAAGTGACTATGCTTGGTAAACTTAAAATATACCAAGTATTTTCATTTTAAAACGAGTACAGGGAGAAGAAAATGAACATTTTTCAATTCCAAGGCTTTTATTTTGCTTGCTGTATGGTATAGATTGTTGGTTTTCCTTTTTTACTTAAACATACTAACTGGGTTGTAAAAAAGTAGTTGGGAGGATTCATTATTGTACCTTTCAAAATAACCATTCAACATGGTGCACAATGAAAACTAAAAGCCTCACTGCCTTACTCCCAAATCCTGGTCATAAAGAAGACTGCTATTAAATTTAATAGCACACATAAAAGCTCCTCAATACCATTGTGGACATTAGTTTAAACTCTGTCACCATATATTTTCACCAAAATTACTAAGTTAAAATTCATACCTTTGTCGTCCCCTGTCCATTATAACACACACATACACACACACACACACACACACACACACACACACACACACACAATCGCTCGCTATCTCACTCACTTACTCATTTCTGGTGCCATGCAAAAAGTGAAATCCAAAAAATAGAAGGAAGAAACAGAACTGTGTTTTTCATTTCATTTTAATCAGCATTCAATAAATAGCCAAGGTTTAGCTGTATTCTCTTAAATTTAATTGTTGTTTATATTTACTCTCTTATAATCAGGGAAATTACCTTTGTAAAGCTCTTAAAATAATTTTATAAATTATCTAATGACTTTATAACTACTTTTTTTATGATAGGTATAATTTAGGTGATTACAATGGAGAGATCATGTCCGAGGTTATGGCACAGAGACAGCCAATGAAACCTACTTATGCCATCCCTATCATTCCTATTACTAACAGCAATCAATTTAAACATCAGGAAACAGTGGATGTGAAGGAATTTAAAGTTAATAAGGTGAGTAAAACTTTTGTGATGGTAATACCTGATTGGAGTAATATTGAATGATAATCTAGAATTATAGGGAGAGTGCAGAAAAAAATCTTTTACAAAATTGTAATGATTGTGACACATTATGAAAAAAACAGGAATTAAAAATCATTTTTTGTTTTGTGTTATTTTCTTTCATTTTGAATGAAAGATATAATTATTGTGCTCAATTAAGAGAATATTTTATTAGCTATAAGATTATGAAGTACTGAAATCACTCAAAATAAGGAAACTCTAATGAGAAGACTTATGAAAATTATCTTGTATACAATAGGTCATGTTTTACGGACACATCAAGGTGTCTGTTTTTAATATTTTATGTAGATGATTATTTAGAAATGGAAATATTTAGATTCCTTACCAGATTTTTCACAATTTGTAACAAGTAAAAAGGGAAATTACATTAGTTAAAGGAAGCTTAGGAGGATTAAAAGAGGGCAACAGATTAGTAGTATTCTCAGGGAAAATGTGCATCTGCCGTGTTTCGTTTTCTTTTGGATTTTCTATCATGGAAGTTAGAAGTCGCCATTCTAGTTCTCTCTACTAGGATGTGAAGTGCCATTGTCCTGGTGTGGGTGTAACTGTGTACAAGTTGCCACCCTCTCCTAATGATTTCCCAGGCCTGATATTCCTGTCATTGTAAAGCAAATGCCAGCGCCCATCTTGTGAGCTTTAGTTTTTTTTTTTTTAATTTAGAAAGAAATAGTTAACTCTGTAAACAATCCAGAAAGTTAGGCTTATGTTTTTTGTTATGTTTTGTTTTTGTTATGTTTTATTTCTTTTAGCTCATGTAAATGTCTCATCCATTAATACATTTAAATCTTTGATTTATCCACCAATGCATTTTAGTAATTCTAAGTTTGCCTTTAAAGTTTTAGTGGGGTTTTTCCAACTCCAGGGTTTGAAGTGTGTGATCTATGACGTGTGTGGACCTGTGTGATGTTTTAGATTGCTTCAGTTCTTTCCTCCAGTCTTTGGACTTTTCTGTTTTAAGCTGTATAGTTCCTGCTATATATTCCAGAAATGTGAGTTTCCTATCTCAGTGTTGTACCCGATTAAAACACTTTCCTTTAATGGGGAAAGGAAAGTGCTTAGTTACCTTGATAATTTTTTTGATTGCAGTTTATTAGCTTCTCAAACTTTATCGAGCAAGATTTTGAAATGCCCTGTTCTAGCTGAGCGTTGAGAATGGCTTTAAAATAGCATTTTGTATCACTGTAGGCAGCTGTAGGTGCAAGACTAGAAAGCTGCTGCAGCAGAAATGTCTTGATAGTTTTATAGTTACTGTTTTATAAATTTAACTATTTGAAGGGAAAGAAACCAAACATGAACTAAAGTTTTGATAAAAATTGTTAGCAGATTTACATAGTTGTTTGACATGGTCTATTTCTTCCCAGCAAATTGCCTCCAGTCTTTTTTGCCCATTGCATACATATCAAATGGTTCCTCTCTCCTAACCTTTGTTATCATCAGCTGTTCTGGGAAAATGGAATTTTTACATGAATATTTTGAGACCCCTTTGTATTTCAAATATGCTGTTTCATCAACTCAATTATTCTTGCCTCAGTACATTTTACCTTGGTGTTTCTAATGTCCTTAAATTGTTAAAAATAAATAAATAAACACCTCACAGTTTACCATTGTAGAAGCCTTCGTTGCTCAGCCAGCAAATCCTTAACATGATTGGCTGCTACCAAAGGTCGGCACTTTGAAACCCCTTCCTCCATGGGAGGACCGCGAGGCTTGCTTTCTACTCCCTTGAAGAGTTCCAGTCTCAGAAACCCACAGTGCAATTCCGTCTTGTAGGGTTGTGCTGTAAGTCCCAATCGACTTGATGGCAGTGAGCTTAGTTTGAATTTCGGTTTTTGCCACTTCAGAAGGAGTCACTCAAAAAGTCACTTCAAACTTTCTGCTCTTTATGATCACTCCGAGTAAAAATTGAATTAATGGTAGTGGTTTAATTTTTTGCTTGAGGCATTAGGGCTTTATTCACTATGTTAAAAGTTATTGGTAGTTTGACTTGTATATAAGTCAAATTATCGTCATTATTTCTCCTTTACTGACTTGATATTGAGAGTACAGACTAGACATTCTTTTTTTTTTTCTAATTCACCTTAGAATTTTCATAGAAGGGCAGAACCCCAGTGGCATAGTGGTTGAATGCAGGACCGCAGCCCATTGGCTTGACGGTTCAAATCCAGCAGCAGCTCTCTGGGAGCAAGGTTGGGTAACTCCCACAACCACGAGAGGGCAGTGATGCCCAAAAACAAACAGAAAAAGCAAAATAGAATTTTCATAGAAAATAAGCAGCAATCAGTAAGCACTGTTCTTAGTCACGGGACTTAAAAAGCTAGATAATGATTTATTCTCCTTTACTTTCATAGACACAAAATAGATTCTGAGATTATGTTTAGATTGTAGTAATAGGTTTATGCATTCACATAGGACCTTAAAATATCAAAAGGCCAAACATAAGAGACTTGTGTCTCTTAAGAATATGAATGCCTTTAGTTATAGCAATAAACTTGTTACGGGCTTCCCCCCAAATCTGCTGCATCAATGAGCCTGAGTTCTTGTTTTTATTTAATTTATGACTTTGTTGCAGCCGGATAAAGCTGATCTTATACGACCGAAACGTAAATATGAAAAGAAGCCCAAAGTCTTACCTTCGTCTGCTGCTGCTACTCCTCAACAGACGAGCCCCGCTGCACTGCCAGTCTTCAATGCGAAAGACTTAAACCAGTATGACTTTCCCAGCTCCGATGAAGAACCTCTCTCCCAGGTAGAAAATGAGAATGTCCCTGTGAATAAGTAGAGAGACGACAGACAGTAACTCACATGATTTGACCCTTTTCATTCATCTTATTTGCAGGTTTTGTCCGGCTCTTCAGAAGCTGAGGAAGAAAATGATCCTGACGGTCCTTTCGCTTTCCGTAGGAAAGCTGGCTGTCAGTACTATGCTGTAAGTTTCCACATTCTCCTTATAAGTCAGAAGCTATTTACCTTTAACTGACAAAATTTTTAAACAATTTTACTCTGTTTTCTCTTCTTTTTAGCCTCACTTAGACCAAACTGGCAACTGGCCTTGGACAAGTCCTAAAGACGGAGGCTTAGGGGATGTGCGATATAGATACTGCTTAACTACCCTCACCGTACCCCAAAGGTGTATTGGATTTGCACGAAGACGGGTTGGGCGCGGTGGAAGGTAAGATATCCATATTTACTTGGTGTTGAATACCTTTGCAAATTAAGGTAATCATATCTAAAATTGAATTGAAGTAATCTTTCTAAACAGTCCATTTAGTTCTCTTTTGCTTTTTTTTTTTTCGTTTGCTGTGTTTATTTGATAATGTTGGCTGATATTGTTGCCACTTTGTTACTGATTCTTCTATAACCACAGTTTTCATGCATGCATAACTAATGGATCTCCAGTGGCTCTGCTTTTCTCTTTAAGAAGGAGATCCCCAAATAAGTTATCAAGTGGTAGCATTCTGAGCAAAAAGGCAACAAGTGTAAATCATAATTTTATGAAACTATAGAAACTGTAGGATACAGAACTTCTGGGACAAATTGATAAAAGGATTAAATGGGCCAAGACATGGCATGTGAAATGTAAGATCAATATATAATTTGTGGCTATGATTTTCTTCATCACTAAAATATAAGGATTATTTGGGCAGTAATATTATTTTTAGTATTACTGGTATGAGTAGTAGTTAGAATGCTGTACATTAGCTATTTTATTCTATTACTAGCTTTAATGTTATCATTTTAAGATAATGTCCTTTATGTTTTGTAAATAAAAATAAATCCTCTAGAAGAATTGATCATTAGTACTTTTTCTCTTGGAAATTGAAATACTAGAATATGGCAGAGATCACACTTTTTTCCTGTTTTTTTTCTCCTCTTCTTCCCCTCCCCTCCCAACAATGAAAGAGGGTACTATAGTAGAGAACAAGTATGAGAGCAACAATTTTTAAAAGACTTCTTTTGGAGCTTTGTAACAAAACGTTACAATCCTTATCTGAAATACATATTGAAAATAGATATGCTCTCATCTGTTTTCAGTAACATATTAGTAAGCTGACCTATAGAACTTAAAAAAAACCTTCGTGCTGTAAAATAAACAGTGCAGCTGTTCTTTAAAGTGGCTGGTCATTTGTTTAGTAGATCATTATAGTGCAAAAAGAACCTTCAGCAGAAATCCACATATTAACTTCTGAAACGAAATACTAAAATTAATTAATTTTAAGCTTTTGAATATTTATTATGCATTGGTTTTGGAGAGAAGAAAGGGAAACTTTCCAAGTAAAGTTTTTGAATGATAGTTTTCAATGTATATGTCTTCCCTTGTTTTTGACAGGGTCTTACTGGACAGAGCTTATTCAGACCATGACAGTATGTTGCGCCATCTGGATTTGGAAATGCTTTCCTCTCCACAACATTCTCCAGTCAATCAGTTTGCCAATACCTCAGAAACAAATACCTCGGACAGATCTTTCTCTAAAGACCTCAGTCAGATACTAGTCAACATCAAATCATGTAGATGGCGGCATTTTAGGCCTCGGACATCATCCCTACCTGACAGTGACAATGATGAACTCTTCTGTAGAAAGTTATACAGGAGTATAAATCGAACAGGAACAGCACAACCTGGGGCCCAGACATGCAGTACCTCGACGCAAAGTAAAAGTAGCAGTGGTTCAGCACACTTTGGTATGTTTATTGGTTATTATGTACTTTCTATTGAAAGGTCATCTTCGCCCTTTTTTTGTTCCTTGAATATATGGTCTGTTCCATTTATGACTAAAGTCATTATTTGACAATAAAAAATAAGTCGTTACTTGAAACAGTAAAACAAACAAACAAAAGCCTAGGTCTGTATTTATTTGATTCCTGTCATTATAAGGAGCATAATAAATGCACATGTCCTCTCACACAAAGGCAGTTCATGATCACATGTTTCCTGGGTATTCTCTGAATGACATGACAGTTTTCAAATAGTAGGAGGAAAAGGCAGACCTGAGTTGTTTCTTCTTAATGCTTGAACATTTTTCTTGGTTTTATGTAGTCTACCTGAAAGTAGAAATCAGTGAGGTGATAGTTACATAGCCTTAAATGCTGAGCAATATTTCAGAATAAATTATAGGAAAACAATTTTTTTGGTGATTACTTTGTTATTTTAATACCTTTTCAAACATTTTCGCATAACTGTTTTATTATGGCTGCATTGTGAAATGTCTAAGGGTTGAGCCCCGGTAGCGTAGTGGTTGAGTGTGGTACTGCAGCCCATTGGCTTGGCGGTTCAAATCCAGCAGCAGCAAGGCTGGGCCTCCCACTCCCACCAGACGGCAGTGATGCCCCCCCAAAAAACAAAAACAACAGAAAAAGAAATGTCTAAAATACTATGTAATATAATTTTAACTTCCCACTTTAAAGATGTACTAAATATATTGCTATTTGAAAGGTATAGATCATAGGTTCCTAAACCTTTTTGACCTAACTTCCCCTTTTTAGGAGGGTTAAAAAAAATTACTCACTGCCCACTTCGGCAATTCAAAGCTTCTGCTCACAGTAGCCCATTAGGACAGAATGTAACTGCTGATGTGGATTTCCAAGACTGTAGCCCTTGTGGGAATAGAAAGTCTCAATCTCTCAAGGAATGGTTGGTGGTTTCACACTACTACCGATCTGATGTCAGCAGCTCAACATGTAACCACTCCATCCACAGGGCTCCTAGGATGAAATCGTACTCTCACTCTCTCACTCACTCACTCACCTCACTCAGTGCCAACGCAGAGCAGCCCTGGAGAAGCCCGGAGTAAAACTGCCTCTGTGGGTTTCTGAGACCGAAAGTTGAAAGCCCTTTATTTCTCCTGTGGTCCTCCTGGTGGTTAGGAGTTGCCAGGATGCAGATCACAGCCCAATGCTCAACCAGTACACCATCAGGCAGTGCTTCTTGGGTAAAGTATAGTATCTGCTTTTGCAGCCCTGCACCCCGAAGCCTTCCAGTGCCCTCCAGGGGGTAGTACTTACGCCCACCAAGTATGTCTTCAGTAAAACTTCATACATATGAAGGTTTGCTTTATTTTTTTTAAGAACTCAAGCAAATGTTCCATAAATTAACTTTTCATAGTTAAAAAGTCATACTTATATGAAATACAGGTGTTTCAGCTTATAAGAAAAATAATCAGGGCTGAGCCCTGGTAGCATAGTGGCTGAGTGCAGGACTGCAGCCTATTGGCTTGGCGGTTCAAATCCAGTAGCAGCAAGGCTGGGCCTCCCACTCCCACGAGAGGGCAGTGATGCCCACCCCCGCCCCCCCCAAAAAAAAAAAAGAAAATCAAATTTCAAAGATCATCTAGACTTACCTGCTAGAAGTTAACCAGTTATTCTCCTTAGAATACATATTTGGGCTGAGCTTCGGTGGCGTAGTTGGTGTGTGCAAGACTGCGGCCCACTGAGTTGGCAGTTCAAATACAGCAGCAGCTCTCCAGGAGCAAAGCTGGACCTGCCACTCCCACCAGAGCGCAGTGATGCCCCTCCCCCCCCAAAAAAAAAAATAAAAAGAATACATATTTGGTCACTGCTCTCAAGATTACTTATGATTGTGTTAAATTTTAGAGTTTATCTTGTAAAGAACCAGCTTATGTGTTTACAGTCCTAAAAACCAAAGGGTAGAACTTTTCAATATAAAAACTTACATACAGTGTGAGTATAGTGATTTTAGAAGTGTAAATGTGCAAAATATTCCTTTATAAGTTGTATAACTTGCTTTGAGACACTACAGGAAATGGGCATGTTTCATCTCCACCAGCTCTTAAAATAGAGAAGTCCAAAACGTATTACCAAATTTAGGATCTTCTAGTGGTCTTGTCTTAGTTAAATTATTTTCCTATTGAAAATTCTCCCCTATTTTCCAAAGTACTTTATAAAAAGTATTGCTGGGGAAAGGGGGGAGACTTGTGTAACCTTTTTTTTTTTTTTCATTTTGATCATTTCCTTATATGTGTGATAAGACTAAATGAAATGGATTTCTTTTTACACACACACCCCAGTGCAATTATTATTTTTATTCTTAGCTCCCAATAAGTATCCCCTTAAATTTTACTGAGTGTCCCAGAATACATAAGGAATAAATGTCTGCAGACTACTAATATGGTGGCACTTTATTTATTCCTTTATACTTGTAAATATTCCAGAGACTTAAAACTTAATGGTTTGTGCTCCATTGAGTGTATTATACTTGAATCATATAATATATGCGTTTAATTTAGAGTGAAATCAACTCTAGGTTTCTCGAGGTGGAAATTTAGCAGCGTAAAATGCTACACAAAATTCTCGATCCTCTTCCATTGAAAGAACGCATTCCCCAGTGATTCTGAGTGCCCTGTTCTTTCTCTTGCTGTCCTCACCCAGTTAGCCTTTTTATGAACACTGTGAACATCTCACCTAACTCAGGAAATACAGTGTAAGTAGTTTCCTTTTTTCTTTTTATTCACTGAGGTCCCCACATATAAACCATACTACTACATTTGGTACTCAAGTAAAGAAACTTAAAATCTCGTGTGATGCCAGAAGGAAAACTAGTTGTGTTTTGTTTACTTACAGAGATAGTTCTTTCTGAGGATACTGTGTTTAATTCAGACTGGACTGATTTTAGAATTAAACACTTGTGTGAGATATAAGTCCAGTAGATATACTTGCCTGAATATTAAGCCACATATGTGGGTTATAATTTTATGTTTTAGACTTGTTTGAATTGGTTGATTGTTGTGAGAAATATTAATACTTACACAGAGCCTATGATAGGGCTTTTCTAGGATTTTTCTATGTTTTTCTAAATCATTTATAAGGGTCTGTTGGCTTAAATTTTTAGGTAGGATGTTCTCAATGAGGACACGAGGGTCCATAGAACATCAACTTTGGTAGCCTCTGTTTTCAGTGCTTGGTAGTTTTCTGCTCTCTTCCCTATTTTAGCCAGTCTGCGTGGGTATATGAGTAATAGGATATAGAGTGCTTTGTCTACTGGGAACTTCAGAAAAACATCGGGTGGAGGAAATTAGGAAGACTTAGAATACTCATAGTTAGACGTTCTAGGATGGTAGAGTTTTAAGTATATAAGGAAAAGACATAGTATTCATCTTCAGTTGTAAATATTTGGGCAGTTTCCAAATACAGATTTCTAGTTTTAGGAATAAAGTCATCTTTTAAAATGTCGTTTGTTCAATGGCCTAAGTGTTAATTTGCTTGTGGTTGAGTTTGGGAAATACTTAGCTTCAGAATTAAAATTCTATTTTAATAATTAGAATTTTGTGTATAGCTTAAAGAGACTGAAAATAGAGATGTGATTTTAAAATCACAGTTATGTGTTTATTATCTGAATTCTGAATTTTCAGTGAAACTTCATCAATGTTAACAGCCACTTTTCAACTCATGTAGATACACTAGAGATTTGGTTTATTTTAAATAAGTGTGAAAAGGAGATATATAATTTCATAGGCTAAGTCTCACTAGCAGTAGCTAACTGACTTACCAGTATTTAATTTAGTGCAGTTTGCTAAAGTAGTTTGAAGCATAAAATATGAATCCTTCCATGGAAAAGAAAGATCTAGATTTAAGCACTAAATATTTTGTTAGATTTTATAAATCTGCAGGACCTCAATTCCTTATCTGGTATTACAAACTCATTTGTTTTTTTACTTTGCTTGAAAGTAAATTTATTACATACCCTCAGCAGAGTCTAAAATAATATCTCTTAAAACACAACAATGCTTTTTTGGTTGTACGGTGGCGTGCAGAAATAATCACACTAAATTGGAATAGAGACTACAGACTACAAATAATAGGTCAAACTATTTGCTGCCGAATGAGTAGATCTGCTCAGATGTTGCCATCATATAAGTTATCGCAAACTTTGGTTCTCAGAATGGATTTCTGAATTGCTCGTGAAACTCAAAAGCTTTCAATTCAAGCTTGTCGAATAGGAAATCATAAAGGGAGCATTTTGTTTGATATTTCTTTAAAGTTACTTTTCCTTATGTTTTTATTCAGGAGTGTCTTTTTTAAATAGGTAGAGAAGAGAGAGAGAGTGAGTGAGTGTGTGTGTGAGTGTGTGTGTGTGTGTGTGTGTGTGTGTTACTAAGCATATGTTTGGGTAATTTGCAATCCATCTTCCCAACTGGAGTTTCAGTTTATCTTTAGTTGGGCGTTATTGACGCAATTTCTAAATACACTGTAGGCATATCTCAAAGTAGAGCTACCTGAACTGCGTAAGTGATTTTCAGTACTGCTGCTCCATAATTTTCCATTATAAGAAGTAGACTCATGATATGTACGGTTATTTCCTTCCAGATCCCTACCAAAGAATTAGATTCTTCTATCAAACACTTTCAGACCTTTGCCCAATTACTTCTGATGTTAATTCCCATTGAGCCAACTCCGATTCATGGTGACCATGTGTATTAAACAGGACAAAACATGTGGTCCTGGGTGTCATCCTGACATTTAATAAATGTTATATTTGATCCATTGTTGCTAGACACTTTTAGTGAGGGCAAATTCAACAACTTTGAGCAATTTATTCTGTAGTTGGAAAACTTGAGTTAGAAAATTTGTTTTTATAATCCTAAACTTGCTTTTCTTACATTTAAGACTACAGGTTCCTGTTTTACCTTGGGATGTATATTGATTTTTTTTTTTGCTTTTCAACATCAGTGCCCTTCCAATATTTGAAGTTCTGTTAAGTTTCTTCCCCTAGTCTCAATTTTTAAATGTTCTTAATTATACTCATCACATTTTAAAAGAACACATTATCTTTACATTCCACTTTACCATGAACTTTTTTGAAGCTCCTTTGTATGTGAGATTTTTAAGCACTTGAATCCTTTATTTTTGAACTCATTCTAGAGGTACAATGTCATTGCTTTCTGGAGTATTTTTTACATCAACTAATTTTTTTGTGACCTCAGACCAAGGTTTATTGAGGTTCTTCCTTGAGCTATTCATCTAGGTCAAAAAGTTGTTTGCTTTGGTGAGGTCACTTGACTTTGGATGTGGCCATGATCACAAGGACTTTCTTGTGTCCATTGCAAACTTGATTGCTGTACCTTATCTCCAGATAGACTCCACCTATAAATTTTCAGTCTAGTTACAGATATTCAGAAAGATCTGTCATTCTTGTTTCATTTCCCTTATTCAGAACTTGATGAAAGTCTGGAGTTTGAGCAGTCACTTGATATGAGAGTGTCTCAGCTTTCAGTGTGTAATAACTCACACCCAGTTTGGCTTATGTTTGTGCAGGTTTCCATGCTGTTCACAGTGTCTGCCTCTGGTTGGGTGGGGCTACTGTCATTCCCTAGCATTATAAAAAAGTTAGTATTTTATAGGCGAAAAGACTTAGTGACTACCTAATTTAGCCACTTTTATATTTTAGATATTGAAGTTTAAAGAGTTAAATAATTCAACCAATCTGCTATTCTTGAGGACAAAGTTTCTCGGCTCCGTGACCCATAAACTTATATGACAATCACAGCTACTGGATAGATTGTACTGCACATTTTTCTGGGTCATTTACCCAAACAGTCAAGAGAAAAATTCATAACTAGATAATGAAGTATAGAAGTAGTTAACAGAGAGGCTTAAATTGCTGTAAAAGAAAATTAACAGTTGTTTGAGATTTGGCCCACAGGGTTGGCTGTTCAAATCCAGCAGCAACTCTCCAGGAGCATGGTTGGGCTTCCTACTCACACCAGGCAGTGATGCAAAAACAAAACAAAAACAGAAATGTACAGACCTGGGGTGGCTTCCCTGGCCTAACTCTCGGGCCTCGGAACCGCTCAGGAGCTCAAGATGTACCTGTCCTTAAAAAAAAAAGGGGGGGTGGGGAGATTTAAAGACACCCAGGGTAAGCATACTGTCTTAAACAAAACAAAAAGTATTTTGGGACCTCTATTTAAATTGAGTTTCAGCTTCTTGTACTTAATTTCTAACCTAGGTATATACATAAGTATTATCAAAGTTCTATAAATTAAGTTTTCATATAAATAAGTTCATATAAATTAAGTTCACATGTATACAAGGAAGATAAGTCAAAAAGTATTGCTGCCAGAATTCTAGCTTCATATGTGCACAGATGTGTTCCATACAAAATGCACATAACATGTTTTTGCGACTAGTGGATAACAGCAGACAAGTTTCATCAGTAATACATTTGTCTTAGTGTGCCTTCAAGTAAAGGTCCAATACATGGTCTCAGGAAACACCAAGGTCGATTGGCATAGCATAGTCCACGAAGACCATGTTTCACAGCCTACTTTGGTGTGCAGTGACTAGGGTCTGACAGGCTCAAGAACAGCCATCTAAGATACAGCAACTACTCTTCTCTTCCCCATTCAAAGGAAAGATCATGAAGGAAATCTAAGACACATGGAAACAGCCCAATGGATTACTGAGCTGTGTGAACACCAGTCTCCCAGACCCTAAGATTAGAACAAGCGGCTGAAGTTCAGCTCCCACTACCAGCTGCTCTGGAAGTTGCTGGATAGAGTGGGGGCGGGGTGGGGGGGGGAGAATACGGCATCTCCGGAAAAAGCCCTTCCTCGTTGTTGGAGAGTCACTGGTCAGACCCCTATGACTGCAGACCTCCATCACACTCCGGTCTGGAACGGAGCAGCCCACTGCCTCCATGTGTCTGCCAAATAGAAGCAGATTGCTGAGGGGCGCAGTACTCCAGTGAGTTACACACCCTTCGTAATAATCAATACTTTGAACGTCAAAGGGTTAGGATTGGAGGAAGAATGGAAATAGGAAGTGGGAGATTGTGGGCATTGCAAGCAGTGACCTGAGACAAAATATGTGTGCACTGTTGAGCAGAAACCCGTCTGTAAACCTTCACCCAATTTGCAATTTAAAAAGAAATTTTTTTAAAAATAAAATAACCCAAACAGTGGCTTTCCAAGGGGAGATGTTTCGGCCAGTGAAATTCCAGGCAGAGAAGTCAGTCTGAGAACTTGTTTTTGAAGTTCAACTTCAAAGATCAGCGCCAAAGAGCACTGTTGGAGCCCTTCCCCAGAGGGCAAGACTGACTAGTAGTGTCTACTGAAGAGCACCGAAGGGTTCAGGAAAGGGTTCACGACGTGGAAAACACCACCTTCAGAAGTGTACCAGCCTCAGTGGAGGCTATATTGAGAAATAGTATTTTTACATTTCTATATATGTATTTAATAAAGGTTTCCAATTATTTTGAGGGCAATACTTTTTCACTTATTCACATGTGTTTTCACTGAGTGCTCTATGATTTCCTAGAAAAATAAATGGGCCTGTGTTTTTGTTTTTTTCAAAATAACCTGAATGATTTCTATATAGTAAATTGAACTGTAAAGGTAACTTGTGTGTGATTCTGAATACACCGATAAAATGTTTTTATTCCTCAAAAAAAAAAAAAAATACATACTGATCGCGGGAGGTGGTAGTAGACCAGATGGTGTGAAAAGAAAATTCAAAGAGGGAGAGAGGAGCAAACTATTGGGAAGGATGATTGGTCATCCTGTTGGATACAAAGGTGACGATCTGAAATGTGAACTGTGCCTAATTTACAAGTTAAAAATTGATAAAAAAAAATAAATAAATAAAGACAGACTATGGGGGATATCCTAGAAAATACAAGGCTCGGGCCAACTCAAATTATTTTTAAGTAACAACTAAAAATTCTCACATTGAAGCAAACAACTGTTGTATGCATTTCAGATCTAAACATTGCTCTGTCGTGCACATCTTTCAGAGTAGCAGTTTTTATTGTCTTGAAGTTTTGACAACTCATTTGTTAGAGTTAGAGATATAATGTTAACAAGAACTTATAAGGCAATGTTGGGGACCCCCTTTTGTCGGTAGAACTCTTCCCTGTAGATTTCCAATTTGAGAATTACAAACATAGGTACTAAAAATAAGTCATTAAAAATTAGGCAATCACAGAACATATAAATGGAAAGAACAATCAGTAGAAAGTGTTCAGGGAAAAATACTAGGAATTTTTTTGCCCTTGTTGCTTGAGAATTTAATTTAGCCCAAGTCTCATGCCGTTGTAGATACTACTAACTTGTAAGGTTTACATGAATATTATTTTGTAATTTCTGATCTATTTGAAATAGGGTAGATTTTCTACTTCAACATTTTCTAGTTGTACTGGAAAGAAGTAGTTTCCTAAGGGACAGAAAAATTCCTGCATCTCGAGTGAAGTTATTACACTTGATGAAGTGGTAATTTTATCAATATGTAATTGCAAACAAAAAAATTCAACAAAACTTTGAAAATATCAAACTTTAGATTGAGGATAAATTTGCATGATTTATCCCAGATAGCTAGGAATGCATGAATCTCTTTTGTTTTGTTTTAAAGTAATTCATACACAGACATTACAGACTTCTTGGAAAAAGCCTTTTAAGTCCAATGAATTGTGATTGTATGTGCGTCCTCCTCCCACTCCTTTTTTTTTTAATTGGCAAAAAGAAAAAGGTTTTCCTTTTTTTAAGACTGCACACCCTTTTTGGGGGGGTAATAAATGAACATTGTTTTGTTTGTTTTTTTTAGAACTGAGCTCTCCATAGACAAACATAAGTAGCATAACACAGTGTCTTTCCTCAGACATCATTCTGTACAGTAAATCAACATAAACAACTCCGTTCTTATTGACTGGATTTTTTCCAGGTGGGTTAATTGGGTGGGGAAAACTAGTTAACTGATAACGTTAGCATTTGGAGCCTCTTTTCTTCCTGTTAAAAGATGGGTTCTTTTTTTTAAAATAAATAGCTGACAACTGATCTTTCATAATAGATTGGAAACTTGTACTGCTTAATCTTTTTAAAAAATACATAGAGCAATTGTTACGACACAACTTCTAGGGATCATCTGGATGCTTTGATTTAATAATATGGATAAAATACAAACCAAGTGGTGATTTTCAGACTTCCTCTCAAGTTCAGTCTAAAGTTGACTTCCAGATCCATGGATCTAAAAGCTGGTCTTACTATTTCACACTGTCTTGCACAAGTGTCACAGCTTTACAGATATAATGGTGTTGAAACTTGGGAAGTAAACCATTCTCCTTGCTATATTCAACTCAAACTAAATTTCCTTTTAAACTCAAGCTACTCATAAAATGTGGTAGCCAAACTGCTAAAATTTTTATCTGGGAATAGTTTTTAGCGGGATTATGACCCAGTGTCAGTGCTTAATTTTGGGAAAAAAAATTTAATGCTAAAATGTGTTACAGTATTTTTAAGCATATATGACAGCTACAGCTTTCTATAAAGTGTTTCCTCGTTTTATGTTCAGCATTTACAGCCGAACAATACCAGCAACATCAACAGCAACTGGCACTAATGCAGAAACAGCAGCTTGCACAAATTCATCAACAGCAAGCAAATAGTAATTCCTCCACCAACACATCACAGGTGAGGGATTTGTCTGTCTTATGATTATCCCTCATTGTTTCCCACCAGAGTTCATCTCTAATTATCGACTGTTGTCATAGAACCTTGCATCTAACAAGCAGAAAAGTGGCTTTCGCTTGAATCTCCATCATAGTCACTCTTTACAGGGTTTAGAAAGAACATTGCAGGTGAGTATGAAAGCTGTTGACTCTGTGCCCTATTTAAAAAAAACAAAACTTAAAGGCATAGTTAATTGAGACAGAGACCCCATTTGATCTCCAGCCCATTAATGTGCCTCTTTAAAAGCTGTCCTATTCGTTACCTTGGGCATTTATTATTAAGATTTTTTTTTTTAATTTTCTCACTAAAAAAAGCCTTGTTCACTATTTGAAAAAGTTCATTTTAAACTTGACACATAATAAATGTTTGCCATTTACATGCACTTTGGGCCAAAAGTTTGAAATTCAAGTCTAGTACATTGCAGCAAAAAAAATTTCATCTTAAAGTACAAAAGGTCTCTTAATTTCTAGACTAAAATATTAAGGTATTTTGTTTTTGTTCTTCCATTTCTTAGAGTATTTTATTATCCCCAAGTTTTCTCTGGTTGTGTGTATATATGTGTGTATAAATAAGGTTAAGGAAATTTTTGTTTATTGTATGTATTTGTAAAGCACAGAGCGTTACCAGAACTTTTTTGTCTAACAGTGTTGGAAGTTTGCAGTTTCCATGTTGTAGGATTTTAACTTATTTTGATAACAGACTCATACATATTGTATATTTTCGCATATGGAAATCAGAATTTATGGCCCTTGAGTGACAGAGTTACTTGTTCTTCAAACATGGTGATCAAAAGAAGTGATTTGCCACTTTTAGATTGAAATTGATTGTGGCACACCTGTGTAGCGTTAGTTGTTAACTTGATACTGAGTGATACTGATGAGATGTTTTGTGCATTGTCTTTTAGGGTTTTGTTTCCAAGACTTTGGATTCCGCTAGTGCTCAATTTGCTGCTTCTGCTTTGGTGACATCAGAACAGCTGATGGGATTCAAGATGAAGGATGATGTGGTGCTTGGGATCGGAGTGAATGGCGTCCTTCCAGCCTCAGGTAAGGATCGGGCACCTAAATTGGTTTCTTCTAATTCTAGCAAATCTGCCGTCCAAACAGCAAGTCACACCTTTCTTAGATGCTTCTCTCTTTTTCTCTCTAGGAGTATACAAGGGCTTACACCTCAGTAGTACTACACCAACAGCACTTGTGCATACAAGTCCATCAACAGCAGGTTCAACTTTGTTACAGCCTTCAAATGTAACACAGACTTCGAGTTCCCACAGTGCACTGGGTCATCAAGTCACTG